>JBBPRF010000923.1:0-13124 GCA_038092875.1 Lanmaoa pseudosensibilis | reverse complement strand
TACGGCAATATTGATGCCGATTAATAGCGCCAGTAGTATTGGTACGAGGAATATCGAGTAAATAAAAAGCAGGATATTCCATGATGCGAGTGAGGCCCGTGTATGCTCCTGGAAAGCTGCCAGTGAAGTTCAGAATGATACCATTGAGCAGTCTTGGGAAAAGGTTCATACATAGATAAGCACCTCCACCAATCGCAGGAAGTGCCAGTCCCAACCACAATCCGGAGCGGAATGTGCTAAAATGGTGCGTCTTTGATAATGGGCCGACTCGAAGGCGATCCATAGCTTTCTTTCTGTCTCCGCGTTCTGGATAGGATGTCCATGTGTCAGTGACACGTAACCAAAACACGTGAATCCAAGAACTAGGCGTGAAGGGAACATACCGAATCGCATCGCGTAAAGGTCTTCCATTTCTTTGAGCATAGTGCTAACCATGGCACCGGAAGCAAAGGCGGATGGCTCTACCTACAATGATGCAATGCTTGGGTGTTGCAACTTCATTGACGAATGTAACCACATACTTTCTCCTTCATGTAGGCGTCCAGGACAGAATGGTGAGTGATCTTCTCATATTTCTTCAGCGCTTTGCGAAAACCAGTAAGGTTAAGAATCTTGGTACAACATGCAAGGAAATCATAGGCGGGGTCCAATAATAGCACGGACGATAGTGCAAAGTCGATCACGAACCCGATCGAGGAAATTTGAATGAGGATTCCAGGGTCAAAGAACGTCAACACACAACACGTGAAAAAAAAGGCTCACTCTATAATTGTTTAGCACCTCGAGGCCCCTATAAATACATGCCGCATGTCAGCATCGTGTTCGCAACCAAGACATTCCACAGAAGACAAAACGCCTGCGTTGCGCGCGAGACGCGCCTCTGCAACGGCCAATTTCCGAAGGAAGGACATTTCAACGCACCGGTAATGTTCAATGACAGCCTTTCGGAGTCGCCTTTTCGCGTGTCGATACTCCTGAGGGTCGAGGGGACGCCTCGTCCCACCAAACGATAGCCTTGGAAGGCTATTCGAGCGTTTGGGTCTAGTAGAGTCATCTACCACCTTCGAAGAGGATGCAGTGTTGGAGCTATCGGGGTCCTTTTCGGCTTCATTTTTCGCTATTCCTTCCTTTGTCTGGGATCGAGAATGATCGCCACTCGGCCGACAGTTGTGTTCAGTCGCTTGCGTTCCTAATTTGGATGTGTCAACAGAACCACGGCACCCTAACGTTTGTCAGTTGAGGCAGAGCCACCGGCACCAAAAAATATTCACCACCACGCCCCGACTCAGAGGCCGCTATAGGACTTGCGCTAGTTTGATAAGGCTGTTCGGGCTTCGTGGCGAGGCCCGGGAACCACTGGATCAGTGATGAAAGTGAAGATGGTATAGAAAGATGCGCCTTCTTGGCCCAACTCTGGGCCTTCGACTGTGCAGATGATTGCTAACGGGGTCACAGTTTAGTGGCCCATTCTCATCCACAATAAAGCGTACTGACACGGAACATCTGGCGGTGTATTCCAAGTTCGTTGAGTTGTTCCCTTATCCGTTTGGCACGTTCTTGCATTTCTTTTTCTCTCTCTGCGTAAAATGTTTCTACTTTGTCCAGCTCAGCATCAAGCATGTCGAAAAACATGACATGGGCGGCGGGAAGGTTGGAAAGCAATGTATGCAAGGGCGGTGGTGTGGGAGATCCTGTCAAAATCAGGATTGAACTACAGTTACTAAGTTTTAACGGACAGAGAAAACAAATACCCGAATCCCTGAAAAAGGGGAAAACTGGAGGAGAACGAGGGGTTCTTGGGGGTAGCGGCGTCTGTTGAGACGGCGCGACTGATGCTGTTCCGATCATGCGAGGTGGAAGACCGGCCAAGGTTAAACTCAAGCAAGGTCCTGATATATTTTGTGAGCCTCCCAGTCCGACCGTTGTCTGTGTATTTATGGCTTACTTTCTTGGTTACTCGTTCCCCACCTCATAGGGGAAGCTGGCCCATGGCCATTCGAGTCTGTGGTATCATTTGCTGTCGGGTCAGTTCCAGAAACACATAGGCTTGGAATGCGTGCTGATGTTGTATTTCCTCGATTTAAGTGCGGCTCTGTCATAATTGAGATTGAGTACATGCGACGCTCAAAAGTGTTCTCACCTTTCGAATCATCACATCTCTCTTCATTATTTGGAGCGGAATGGTGGATATGATCAGCGTCTGTAGCCGTCAAGAAGCTAGACGTCTCGACTTGCTGCGGAGCCTGCGCCCGTATAACCCCTAACTGTACTTTAAGCCCACGATAGTCTCTGTTGAACAGGAAGCCATCATATGTTTCCAAGGTATGAGAGCCATGTCAGGGTATGGTCATTCGAACAAGAGGACAGTAAAGTGATTACATGTAGGCTTTTTTCCATTCAGGAGTCTAGAAAGCAGCTTAGCGCGATGACTGCAGGTATGCGGCTCGGAGACGCTCACTTGGGTATCATGGAGGTATCTGCGGCGTGGCAGAGGGCGAGCGGGGCGTTCAGTCAGGTATGGTCGATGCTGTGAAGAGATTGCTCCTCACCGTGCAAACTTCATGTCTCAGTGCTGTCTAACCGACTAACTGCTCAGATGGAAAGCTACCACAGTTGGTACGCAAAGTTGTTGGACGGAAACGGAACCAACGATCCCTTCGAATATAACTGAGAGTCGATCGCTGTAATGCAGTGTGGTATTGTACGTGTGCGGACGAACCGGGTATTTATGTATCCACGAAACTGCCAACGAGTCTCGTCAATCGACTTCGTACTGAATCGAGCGACGTCGAAGATCTCATGAAACAGATACGATCAATCTCCGTTATTGTATATGCCATTTGCGGTAATAACCCCTATAAATGGAAAAACCAATCACACAAGCTAGCAGTAGCTTCGGTCCTATCAACTGCTCGGGTACTACACTTTCGAGTTCACAGTGGGGCTACTAAACGAACGTTCGATCAAACTACAAATAAAATCGCAACTCGCCTTTACCATCTCTCACATATTCTCCTCATCGTTGACTCATTGCACATCCCCATTTACGTCGCTACCAATGGCACATCGATCGCACTCTACTTGCAGGAAATTAACTGAGCATCATGCACTCGTTTTTGACGTGTACGGCACACTCATAGATTGGGAGTCTGCCATCCACGATGCTTTCGTTCCCGTCTTCCCAGACCAGTCGCGGGAGGAGATCCTGCTCAATTATGCGGGGGTCGAGGGAAACTTGCAGACACAGTTCCAAAGCACGCCCTACTCGAAAATTCTGGAACTGGCTTACCGCCAGCTTACCACCCCATCTGGCGGGACAACGGGAGGCATTGCTGAAGGAGAATTGAGAAAGGAGCAGCACACATCCACCTCCAATGTGACAGAAGAGGAGGTATCCACCGCCGCACCCTCTCCACCCGGTGACGCTCAGCGTTTTGGGAGCTCCATACCAGATTGGAGGCCATTCCCTGACACGATCGAGGCGCTCCACAGGCTCAAGAAACATTTCGCCCTCGTTGTATTATCCAACGTCGATGACAGGAGCTTTGCAGGGACACACGAAAAGCTCTGCACTCCTAACTATCCGGGGTCTGCCTACCACACAGTCACTCCAGATTCGCCATTCTCGCTCATCCTCACCGCACAACAAGTGGGCGCTTACAAGCCCAACCCATTGATGTTGGAGAGTGCTCTGAAGCAGCTTTCCGCAAACCCAGACCCTTCGCTTCCGTCGAACCCCTCGGTGCGTGTGGATGCATCAGAGGTCCTCGTCGTCGCCAATTCTATTCGCCATGACATCATCCCTGCCATGCAGCACAAGTTACACAGCGTTTGGATAAGCAGGTATGGGGTTAACTTCATTGGGAGCGAGAGCCTCGTTGCAGTACATTGCTCGGATCAGGAGGGTGCCACAGTACACGGCGAGTATCCCTATACCTGGCGCTACGAGACATTGGGTAGGATGGCGGATGTCGTGGAGGGAGAAGTACAGAAAGCTCAGTTCTAGGGTGTCGTGTGACCATCGTTTCCCTCTGGTCAAATCTGATTCGAAGTCGAGAAGCAACCCTGTAAGAGAAATGTATTTCCTACCGCTACAAACTCCGGCAGCGTGGCAGTCGTGTGACGACTCCTTCTCTACTTAATCGTGTTCTTTCGAAGCACGAGGCTGCTCGAAGACCAACTACTTCCAATCACGTCTTCACCATCTGCCAGTCGACCAAAGCGCGTATAGTGAATGCCTTCCCTGCTGACAAGATTTCGTAGACCGATGATCGCACTCTGGTTTAGACCTTCGCTACTTATTGGCCATGCTTAAGCCTCAGCAAGAATCTGCGCCCATGCTCAAACGTTTTCTTCCCCTCGATCATCAGCAATTGATCGCCGACATGTTCACCATCCAACGTGGGCTTCCGCGTTCGGTTCTCGTTCCCCAAGTAGGGAACGATGTCTGTGCCGTCCAAAAAATCTACTATTGGCTGGCAAGGAATATTAGGGTACGCCCTAACACGGTTCCGAGTTGGGGCGAGGCAGGCAGGCTGATGATCGCACCTCGCGTACTAGCAGGCGGCGGCTGCAACCCTGTAAATTGTATGCCAGCGAAACGCGTGCTCCGTGCGTTTATGTCGAGCTTGCCCGTCGAGCCAGAGCTTCTTTCGCCGGCATGGGCCGGTAATCAACCTTTTTTTCTTTTTGCTTTTCTTTCTGGACGTGTTCTATCATTGGCATCGTGGCCGACTGCTTCGAATGATAGAACACCGTGAAGATGCGGAACGCCGTATGCTGAGCTTCCTGCCACATAACAGGTGCGTCCATCCACATCGATCCGGTTTCCACCGCGGATACTCCATGCGGATACCATTCGCTTGCCGTACCGTATTCACTGCTCCGAGGTGCGTAGGGCTCGCCGCTTCGACCATGGTGCGGCTGCCCTCGGGTCGATACGTGTCTGGAGAAGACACAATGTTTTCTCAGAGGTTTGCTCTCTTCATCCGGAACCATTGGTCGGTTTCCGCCGGCCAGTTACCTCCTCGATGATTCTATCGCACATTGCACATCCTTTCGGCGTTCAGTATGGGTGCTGCGCCCAAACCTAACACCCATTTTCGGGGGTTACACACACGCAATTTGGTGCATCCAAGGTGCGTGGAATCTCCCTGCGTGTCCGAGCCTCAGGGTTCAGAGACGGTCGACGTAAAGCTGCTCCGCGCTCCATGATGCGATGGGTCACTAATAATTTGATAAGCGAATGGAAAAATGAGCGACGTAAGGTATCCTCTATGTGGGCTACACGATCAAACAAATATGACCGCCACAAGTAAAATGACGAGGACAATGATCAAAATTGTTATGCACCATCCTGATTTGGTGTCTGCAGTGTGAATCCATGCGTCAGGACAAACGACGGTGTTAGGGAACGGGCTCCAATATACCTTCAGTATTTCGTATGAATTTCTTCATTTTCCGCATCGCACTATCGAGTTTGGAGTCCGTATGCTCAACGTTCTGTTCTATGTCATCGAGCATTCTATGAATCATGTGAATACAGCGCTGCGACATGTCCAACACATGGGGTCATTGGGACGTAACATACTCACTCATTATGTTGACCAATCTCTTGCCCCATCAGGCCAGCCTGTTGCGCGAGTGTAGTCAATGTCCCTGATATTGAGTCCATCGTGCGATCTTGTTCCGCTATCATGAGCTGAGGTATGATGAATGTGGTTAACTTTCGCTTGTGGTTTGAAAGGGTGTACATGCCTGTCGTTCTTCGCGTGCCCACTGGTTCTCCTCGTCTCGATCGTCATTTGGTGGTAAATTGCCAGTGGGTGGAATTGGCGACTGTGAGCCACCCGCTACTGAATTATGGAGAAAGGGTGACCGAGATCGAGCTTGGGACTATGAGAAATTAATGCAAGGTTAATACCGATGTTATCTGTGACCGAGGAGGTTTCACGCACCGTTGTATCTTCAACCTCCGCTCTCATACTCTGCGACCCTTTACGATCAATGTTCCAACAAAGGAAAACCTGCCAACGTGGCCAAGACGCACCGTGATCTCGCGCTTGACTCGCCCAACGTACCGCCGCCGCTCCGTCACCTCTGCATCGTCGAGATTGAACAACCGAGGACCGGTCGACTCAACTACCCTTGCAGCTCAAATGTCAATACATCGTAGTGCTCTCGATGAAAAAGAAGGTCTGAGCCCGTACTTTACGCTCTCCTCGAGGTCCTCGAGGTCTGCTTCCAGCGCCGCTAGGGTGGCTTTGAGCTGCGGCGGTCACGTAGATCGTTGTTCAGCACGTGCATCACGCCAATGTGCAAAACCGTTTTTGAAAAAACCAACCTCGTTCCGAGCCCAAACGAGCTCTTCACTTCCCTCGCGCGCCATGCTGCGGATTCGGAGGTACGACGCACGCAGCGTCGAGGCTGTCTGGAGTGAGGACTGGATTTCTTGCTGTACGACATGATACGGGTCTGTTGACATGAATTGTTTCTTCTTCTGGGATGTTCTGAGGACAGTGGATGATATGGCGCTCCCGTCGCAAGATTGAAAGATGTCGTTAGTATGGGCGGCTGTGACGTTGCAAAGTGCTGCTCGTTTCATTTTTGGTGCAATTTCCTCTTTTGGGGGAGCCCCTAATTTATTAGGCAAAGTTTATGTTCGACTCCTACTCAGTTCGACAGATATTGACTGAAACTCGGGAACAGTTTTAAGTCGTATGATTTATTCACAGATGCTGTGATTTCTGGAATTCCTCGTTAGACACACCGAATACCTGATGATCAACGTTGGACAAGGCAGAAATGCGAAGACTGCAGAGGGTACGTGAAATTAAGGTTACTACCTCGAACATTTCATAGGGCCGAGGCCAGGCTTGAAACATCACTAGACCGTTGGACTGCATCCGACATGATGTTAGGTGGGGGAACTTGGGATGATACATTGGATGACACACTGGGCCAGTATTACAGGTTGGAGGCTGTAGCACAAATTGAAATATAAGACTTATACAACTCTGCACAGCGTGCGCGGTTGTCCCCAATTACTGACTGACATTGCCTGCCGGTGAGACAGAGCCACGCTCCTGGTTGGATGTGTCTCCATAGGCCGGGCCACGCTATGACGATAGCAATAGTAAGCAAAATGGTCTAACAGACGGTATAGGGTCGGGGCATACGGCTTTGGGCGATGTCATATTTTCAGGGGTGCGCTCCGCCAGCTCAGCGAGGGGTGCCTAGTAAAAACCAATTCCCATTAATCCAACGGAACACAATCATGTCACGACTTCGGAGAAGCCAAAGACGGAGACGCACTGGGACGGCGATGGTAGCAGCAGCAAGAAGTAAAAGAATTGAAGAGAACTGCATGATTGGTTTTGAGAGGATGCACAATTGCCAAAGGTGTGTTGTAGAAATTCGTATCATAGAGGGCCCCTTTTCAATATTTAAGGAGTCGCCCCAGTCATAATTAGTCATATATCGGACAGGGTATCAGGCCCTGGCCTATTGGTGTATCATGTGTAGGTTGCTCCACTGAGTATTTTGGTTGCATAAGCGAAGTGGAGCTGAAACTGTTTTCGATTGACAGTCCAGTTTGAGGTTGGTGGTGCATCAAAATGGGCTGTGATTTGAACGACATGACGATGTAAAACGGCGACGCGAACGTGGGCAATGCAATCCACTTTCGATGTTGGGATTGTACTGGATTGAGCACACTGCGCCAACTTTCAAGTTGAGGTGGCGTGCCGGGGCCCGGGTGCGTAAGCTTTAAAGCTCTATCGGTGACAGGGAGCGGAATAAAGCTGACATACTTCCGGAAGCTTTTACTTAAATGCCAACCTGATAATAAATAACACATCATAACGGGTGACAGGGGAAGGTAACCATGTAGCTTGTCCGCCCAAGGATATGGCTCGCCGCGCAGCCACTGAGCACGAAGAATTTGACAGGTCGATAACCCGTTGGGAAGGAGAGAAATCCATCGTACTTGCTGGGGTGCGTAGCTGAAGGCACGTTCACCTTGCACCCCAATGATTCCGTGGGTATTGCACACACGGGCCAATGACAGGGTCATGCAGGGATGCATCGGTGCGGCCTGGCAAAACAAATGCCAAAGGACCACACTTGGACTTGGACACTATAAACGGTGCATGCACAACACGAAGCGATCCGACTCACCAACATAATTTATTCTAGACAAGCGATGCCTTCGGTCGTTCGTGTGAAGATGTACTGTCGAAATCAATGATGAATATCTGTTTAAATGTTCTGAATGTATGAATTCGGAAAATGGTCAGTGTTGGCTCCATCGTGGTGTCCAAATAACGCGAAACGCGCTACATCCGTGGCAACCCCCGCTACAGTTAATATTATACTGAAATAAGAAATAATGATCGCATCCAGTCTCCAGTCAGGTGTCGTTGGTTGTCGAGAGTACCCCATAGTTCTTTTGGTCTACCATTGTCAATGCCAACCGTGGTTGCCCGTAAGTAGTGACGGACAAACAAAAGAAACAAGGGAATGGTGAGTCCTTGATGGCGAACAACACCGTCTGACTCCAGTTTCACTTCAGTTGACGTTTGGGACATTCATATGACTTGACGGTCTGAGTCCCAATGTCCCTCACCGACAGTACCACATGCATACTGACTCATCAGCGTCACTGTTATTCCCGATATGGTAGTAGAGGGTTTTGGGGACCAGTTTAGGGTTCCATGGCAGGATTGTTTTTTTACGTTTATGTTTATTTATATTTACCTCATTCACCGACCTCTTGGCCCATCTTGAAGGTCCGACAGAGGCATGTGACCCATATTAGTGCCCCGATACACACTCCGCTTGCGCTGCAGGTGGTGTGCCGGGGCGGCACCCCCTTGCTGAGCTTCAGCTCGCCGCAGGCGAGCCTACCCCTGCGCATGCCGGTGCTGCCCCGAAGAGACCTTTTTTTTTAGTCATGTGACTGTATAGGGGGTTAGGGTTAGGCGCAGAGCGTACAAACATGTAGGCATTTTTCATAGTAGCTGTATCCTACCCTCTTTGGACCAAACTCCGACTCCGACCGGCAACCCCTTTGTCGGAAAATCCCGAGCTGTAATTCAATCAATCACAATGGCATAAATAAGAGCTTTTTTATTACAATAATATTGTAATGTCTTGCAATGGGCTTATAATAGAAATTTTGCACCAAAATAGCACCAAAATAGCATTGCAATCAATTGCAACTACATTTCAATCCATTGTAATGCTTACCTATTGCAAGAGCAAAAACATTTTTCTGACATTGTCAGCTTCTCTGCTCACCATGGACCCCTTGCTATGAATCTGCCCTTCAATTGCATCTGCCATTTTGCCAAGTTGAAGTTTGAAAATAGGTTAATAGATTGATAGGTCAATGTTATAATATGAATATTTTCAAACTTTTTCAGACTTATCATTTCGCCTTTACCAGTCACATGACTAGTGCACATGATCGTGAGAAACAATCATGTGACCATAGTCTAGACTTAATCATGTGACATGCCTCATGGTTTTAATCTCCGTCTTGTTCACACCTTATCTATTCCCACAGTTATTTCTGCCCCTTATCCCACGCTGTCATTCACACAAATACTTCTTTCATCTTACCATACTTAGTAGACCCTCTCATGCACAGCATGGTCCATGTGCGCGCCTGTAACATATATAAGCTAGACATTTGTGACTGGATTCCCCAGTCTAATCCATTTTGTTTACCACCATTGGTCAGTGCCTGGAGTACATCCTCCTTGTAGGCTGGTGTTGAACTTGGGTGAAGCTCCACATATCCTTGTGCCAGTAGCTATGTACACTGCGAGATAGTTCTGAGCCTTGTGGATTTTGTCATTTGTGATAAGGTCATAACAGTCAATCCCTTGCTACTATGATGATGTTACTGAGGCAGGGGTTAAATGTTACAAACAGTGGCATTGCAGTCTGCCAACAGAAAAAGACCCCCAATTCAGATACTAGGGTTGGCTTTGCCAATAGTGACCTTGCTGGCCAGAGCTGGTGTGAGAGAAGGTGAATCTCTTGCCTCCTTTGTACCATTGTCTTCTGTGTCTCTCACCTTATCTGTACCATTCCTTATGTGCCTCATCTCAATCCTTAGTTGGTCAGTTCACAATAGGAGACTATTTGGTTATGTTTATGATTGGCAGATTATGCTCTCCTCAAGGTCCTTGAGGTCTGCTTCCAGTGCTGTTAGGGTGGCTTTGAGCTGCGGCAGTCATGTAGATCATTATTTAGTACATGGATCATGCCAATGTGCAAAAATGTTTTTGAAAAAACTAACCTTGCTCCAAGCCCAAACAAGCTCTTCACTTCCCTCACACACCATGCTATAGATTTGGAAGTACGATGCACACAACATCAAGGCTGTCTGCAGCAAGGATTGAATTTCTTGCTGTACGACATGATATGGGTCTGTGAACATGAATTGCTCTTTCTTCTGGGATGTTTTGAGGACAGTGGACAATACAGCGCTCTCGTCACAAGATTGAAAGATATTGTAAATATAGGTGGCTGTGTGCAAAGCACTGCTCATTTCATTTTGGTGCAATTTCCTCTTTTGGGGGAGCCCCTAGTTTACTATATTAGACAAAGTTTATGTTCAACTCCTTTCTACTCAGTTCAATAGATATTGACTGAAACTTGGGAACAATTTCAAGTTGTATGATATATTTACAATGTTATGCTCGATCTAGATAGGATTGGATATAGTCCTTGAAGGCATAGGTGTTATGACTCTATTGTGAACGACAAAACCACAAGGCTTGGGACTATCTTGCAGCGTACACGGCTACTGGCACAAGGAATTTGTGGAGCTTTCACCCACATTCAACACCAGCCTACAAGGTGGATGTACACCAGGCAATGACCAGAGGTGGTAAACAAAGTGGATTAGACTGGGGAATCCAGTCACAAATGTCTAGCTTATATATGTTACAGGATTGCGCATGGACCATGCTGTGTGTGAGGTAAATTACTAAGTAAGGTATGATGAAAGAAGTGTCCGTGTGAATGATATTGTGAGATAAAGGATGGAGATGACTGTGGGAATAGATAAGGTGTGAAAGATACAGAGATTAAAACCATGAGGCATGTCATGTGATTAGGTCTAGGCCATGGTCATGTGATTGTTTCTCACGGTCACGTGCACTAGTCACTTGACTGATAAAGACGAAATGATAAGTTCAAAAAAGTTTGAAAATATTCATATTATAACAATAGGGAGGTTCTAAGGTTTGAGTGTTCTAGGGGATTCTGTGGACGCATAAGCGATCACATGGTGAAGTGAGTCGTCCAGCGAAGGTTCACAATAGTAACGACTAGGCATGGAGTACAGTTGTGTCAAAGGCAATACCGACTGTCCTCAGGTTCAAGGGTTCAAGGAATGAGAGATGAAGAAACAAGGATCTTGTCAATTGCAAAGATGTTAGGTAAAGACAAGGGTAGCCATCTAAGCTAGCATACTGTGCTATGAAGGTCAAGTAGGGGAGATGCTATGTAATGGAATGAAAGGTAAAGGAATAGCATTGACAAAAGGGGCCTTGGTTAAGGTGGCAAAGATGAACTAGCTTGGAAGGCTAGGGTAAGGATGGAGAACACTGTAAGGAATATAAAGGTGTAATCCATAAGGATTTCCAGACATAGCGATAGGGAATCTATCAAGGTGCGAGGATGGTAAGCGTAAGCTGTAGGGTGACCTCCCTTGTAGGAGATGAGTGTAGGGTACCAAGCGAAGCTCCAAGACTAAGAGAGTGTTACGATTCATCCAGGACTATCTTTTCTTTTCCTAACTTCATTAGCTATATGCTGTATTCATATGAGTCGCTCGTTTGACTCCCACCTCATATGCTTTCTTTTCTCACTTCGTCTCACATGATTTTATCCAGTCAGCAATTGCCATTTCCATCACATGACTCCACAGTCCGCAGTCATGACGTCATTGACTGCGCATTCTATTTTCATCCTTCTTATTTGTAATTCTAGTGACACATTGTTTCCTCATTGGCTCCCATTATTGTATGATGCGCCAACCCTTTTCCACTTACCGTCTCTAGTTATTCTTTCTCATGGTCTGTGCGTGGAACCCTTACGTATAAATACCTGTGCTCTCGCAGCAGAGATCCTTAGCTTAGACCTCCCTTGTTTTACCTAGCATCTCTGCAATTGACAAGGTCCTTGTCCCTTTGTCCCTTTGTCTCTTGTTGCCCATTGACCGCTACGTGTTCACATTTGCAACCGTAGATCCCTTGAATCTGAGGACGGTTGGTATTGCCTTAGTGCATCTGTACTCCATGCCTACATTGTTACTTCATGCCCGATCGCTGGACGACTCACTTCACCACTTGGTCACTTCATGTGCCAGTGGATTTCCCCGCACCATGTGACCACTTATGCATTCATGGAATACATTTGAACCCTTGACACTTAGGACCTCCCTACATCTTCAAGGGCTATGTCCGATCCTACCTGGGTCAAGCATAACAGAAAGTGTCTGAGAAGACAAGGTAACAAGTAATGTGAGGAGCAGCGAAGGAAAAAGAGAAAAGAAGAGCAGATGACTGTTAGGGCAACAAGTCATAATACACAATGGCTGTAATTTCTAGAGTGCCTTATTAGACACATTGAATACCTTATGATCAACATTGGACAAGATAGAAATGTGAGGACTGTAGGGATGCATGAAAGGCTAACTCCAAACATCTCATAGGGCTGATGGAAGGTCTGGTACATCATTACATCATTGAACTGCACCCAACATGGCATTAGGTAGGGGAACCTGGCTGGAATTATACATTGGACGATATGCTGGACTAGTATTTCAGGTTCAAGTTGGAGGATATACAGTGACTCCAAAAACCCTTTTCATACTAATCCAGAATGTGGTGTGTGAAGTGCACCACCAAACAGCGTGGGAATTACGCTTAGCTTTGGTGGAGTTATAAATAGTACATACTCTCGGCTACAACATTGTCCCCTAGGTCATGTGATTTGGTCCACATGCCAGAGAGATATGATCAATTCAAAACAGCAATACCATGGAAAGGGTTTTTTCACTTTTGAATTGATGACTAGGATCTTAGTCAAATCATTGAATATTT
>JBBPRF010000922.1:0-13167 GCA_038092875.1 Lanmaoa pseudosensibilis | reverse complement strand
TGGTATGTATTTCTTCTTCAGAGACTCCGTTCGAGGGAGGATACTCACGAAGAGACCTCTCAACCCCTTGGGGATATCTCTGAGAAAGAAAACCGTTAATCGTTTGATCCGGGTTGTTGGGGAACCAGTGGGGGTCGTAATCTTCAGTGGGGGACTTCATGGTGAGGGAAAAGTTTTGCCAGTCGATGGTTGGGTTCCATTTCTGAAGCCAAGGCATTCCTAAAATGATTTGCGGGCGACTGAGACGAGTGACAAGGAGCTTGTTGTTATCAGAAAACTGTTGGGAGTATAAAGGAACCTGAGCATTCCATTTGATCGTTCCTTTCTGATTTTCAGTTCCGTCCACGTTATAGGCAGTGAGGGGGTCGTTTAACTTAGTGAGTTTGAAGCCAGCGGTGAGAAGGCGGGAATCAATGAAGTTTCCGGTGGCTCCGGAGTCAATGAGGGCGGAGGTTTCGACGGTTTTGTTTGACCCTTGTAGCGTTACTGGGAGATGAATGGTTCTTTCATTTCGGGGTGCTACAAGTACATTGTTACTAGTGGGGAGAGAGGACGTCGAAGCAACTCTCCCTTTCAAAAATCCTTTGCCTTTTGAATGCGTTCAGGGGATATAGAAATAGAGGCTACTTCTTCAGAGGGTTCCTTGTAACACGTCTTTAGTACGGAGAGAATTTCCGTCTCTTCTTTACCAGAAGTCTTGAGGGAGTTAACATATTCATCTAGCTGGGAGCAGGGTGGTGGGGTCTCCTTAGTGGTGGTGGCGTGGATGTTCTGCAGGGGATGTGGTGCTCTAGGAAGAGATTTCGAAGGAAACTTCGCACAATTTAGGCTATTATGGCCTACTTGGCGGCAGCGGAAGCAACGGCCTTCCTTGATACAGTGGGCACGCTCAACCGGGGTGAGCTTTTTGATTGTGGTGGTGGCGTCAATGTCCATGGCGTTAGGGTCCTTTTCAGCAGAGTGAGTGAACGAGGATGGGATAAAGCGACCCTTCTTGAGTGCGAGGATTCGCATCTTCTGACCATGGAAGGTTTTGGCGTGTTCAATCCATTTTTCGATGGTGGTGGGGATCGAGGGCATGGAGAGGATCATGGTAGCGAGCCTCTGATCAAGACCGAGGGAGAATTGGTCGATAAGGGTGACGTGGTCGGTGATTCCGGCTTTGGCAGCGAGGTTCTGGAAATCGGTGATGTATTGTTGGAACCCATCGTCGATGGTTCCATCAGAGTGGCGGGCGGATCTCTGGGTGAGCTTGGTAAGCTCCAGGCGGGCGGTGGCCTTGGTGTCAAAGGGGTAGAAGGTGGACTTGAAGTTTGTACAGAAGTCGGCAAATGTCTTTCCGGTGGTGGTCTGGTCAGCCATTTTGTCATACCACATTTCCGCAAAGTTGGCTCCACAACCCTCGCTCATTTTGTTGAGAGTCGTCATGATTTTGTCGTTGTCTGAGGTGTATAAGGTCTGGTTTAAGGCGAAGTAGGCTTTCATAGCTTTGATCCATCTGGATGCATCTGTGGGTTTGCTGGAAAAGTCGGCAGGGAGAGCGGCTTTAAGCTCTGGGACTTTGGACATGGTGGGTGTTGGGATCGTGGGTGAGGGCTGTGGCAAGGAGGCTCCTATCGCAAAGGAGGGTATGTAGTTTCGCTGGGACACGCTAGGGGGTGCTATGGGATTCGCAGAGAAATGCGATGACAGGGTTTGGGGTGTTGGTGTGCTCAGGAGGGTTTCGTCACCGAGTTTGATGTCTGAGTCTTCTGAGGGGGGTCTGATGGGTTGACGTTCACGACGTCCGTGGCGACTCGTGATGATAACGTTGGGGCCCTACACCTAAGAAGGTGGGGCTATGGAGATTCTCGATCTTTTGTTACGCGAAGCGTACAAAGACTTCCTGGGCAGGACTAGACGGGCAATACTCACGAAGAGACCGTCTTCCGCTAATCCTTCTGGACAAAGAGACAAGGCTAGTCGGGCGATACTCACGAAGAGACCGACGTCCGCTAGCTTATCTGACAAAGGGATCCAGGGTAGTGGAAGTCGAAGGGGATTCGACTTCAGACTCAAAGGTTTCAAGGGTGATTCAAGAGTACGCTTGTATTGCGAAGATCGAGAATGAGGAATACAAGTTGTGTACGAAAGGTTTATATAATGCAGACCAGCGCGCACGGACCAAAGGAAGATCAAGACAAGAAAGGAAAGGGAGGCTATGGAAATGTATGGAAGGCGGGGAATACTTGCCGTTGTGAGAGAAACGACGTAGGAGAGATAAGTCCGAAGATACGAATAAACCCAAAGATAGAGGTTATTAGAATAACCACGGGAAGTGTGGAGATGCGGTATTTGTGAGTAAAAAGAAGGCGGTATGAGGACGACTAGGAGTACCTTGCCAAGTGGTACGGGTACCACGTAAGAGGAAGAGGACAATGTGCGAAGAAAGGAGTAAAATTGTAACAGGCACCATGGCCTGGTTGGATTCCAGTTGCCATAAACTGGGGACGTGACGGTGGGGGAGCGGATGGAGGAAGATAAGGGCCTGAAGGCCGCAGAGGAGGGAGACAAGGGAAGCAGGTAGGAGGACCACGCTCCACGGCAAGCTGTTCCATGGCTCTACCGACCTGTCAACATGCATCAGCCAGCACATCGTGTTCCTCGTAGAGGAGGTGAGGGCGGTTGAGGGTCACTTGCTTGTAGACCTGGTAATTGACTGCCGTTTTGAGCAGCGAGCAAGTGTGGTAATCTTCAATACCTACTTCCTTTCTTAATACCTCAAACCTTTGCAGGAAGAGGTTGATGGGGTGCCCGTTTTGTTGTAGGGCCTTGAGCTTCCGGAGTGACTCATGGGCAAGGATGTCAATCTGGAAATAGGCCTTGATTTCTTGTTGCAGCAAGACCCAGCTGGGCCATGCTGCTTCTCCTTTGATCCTGGTTACGACACCTAAGATGTTCCTTGTTTCAGTTGTCTCGTCATTGAAATACTTCTCGAGGGTGATCTGGGCAAATCCCTTGATCTTCTTCTTTAGATGAGACAGGATGGCTATTGTTCAGAGCTTATCTGATTTCCACGACTGGGCATCCACCCACAGTCGCATGTGCACCCACCAAAGGCAGAACGTGTTCCTGTCACTGTTTCATTTTTCAGGGTTGGTGATCTTCTTGGTCACATTCACCTTTTCCTTGTTGATGTTTAAGTTGGTGAGGCACTGGACGAGATCGTCAAGGTCGATTTGGCCTGACATATTTGATTATGGGTTTAAGGGAGGAGTGGGGGCAGAGGTAAGGATGGAGATGTTCCAGACAGTGATGAGAGACAAAAAATGATAGCGTGCTCGTGTGCTTTTCTGTATGAGACAGTTTGAAATCTTCTTTCAGTTGCTTACTGCCTAGTATCTTCCAACCAGACTCTGGGCAACCTACAAATTTGACGATGCAAAAAGTATCTTCTTGACCGAAGGTAATATCTTCTCCTTGGTTGGCAAATCCAAAGGTGACCGCAGTGACCTATCGTAAAAAACTAAAAAGAAAAAACCTGTCCAAAAAATAGAAACTATCTAAGAGAAGTCAGGGAGTGGAGGAACCGGATACACCTGGCTACAGCAGGGGGAATACTGCCCTTGTCAGACGTGATGTTACAGGTAATCACGCAAACCTGCCCCTTGTAGCGTTGAAGGGGATATGGACCGTTAGGCACTCAATGGACAACAGGGGCTTGTGCACTATGCCTGGCAGCAATGTTATCTGTATTTATGACAGCAGATGACCGTATATGCAAGTGTTTCATCGAGTGCTTTACTTGTCACCGTCAAGTAGTGATACCTCTTGTTCCCTTAGCTTTGGGACCTGAGCATTGTGTATGACAGTCTAATCCAAGTGTTATGATCCTATCGCAAACAACAAAACCACAAGGCTCGGTGACATGTCTTGCAGCATACACAGCTACTGGCACAAAGAATTTGTGGAGTCTTCACCCAAGTTCAACACCGGCCTACAAGGAGGATGTACTCCAGGCAATGACCAATGGTGGTAAACAAAATGGATTAGACTGGGGATTCCAGTCACAAGTGTCTAGCTTACATATGTTACATGTGCACGCACAGACCATGTTGTATATGAGAGGATCTACTAAGTAAAGTAAAATGAAAGAAGAGTTCATGTGAACAATAGCGTGAGATAGAGAGTGGAAATAACTGTGTGAATAGATAAGGTGTGAAGTAAGATGGAGATTAAAACCATGAGGCATGTTGTTACAATTCATCCAGACTATCTTTCTTTTCCTTGACTTTCCTAGCTATACGCTGTATTACTATGAGTTGATCATTCAACTCTCACCTCATATGCTTTCTTTTCCTCATTTATCTCACATGATCTTATCCAGTCGGCAATTGCTGTTTCTCTCACATGACTCCACAGTGTGCAGTCATGATGCCATCGACTACACTTTGATTTTCCAATTCATTTCATTTGTAATACTAATGATGTGTCGCCTTCTCATTGGCCCCTCATATCGTACAATGTGTCATCATTATTCCCTTACCATTTCTAGTTACTCTTTCTCATGGTCCATGTGCAGATCCTTTATGTATAAATATCTGCACTCTCACAGCAGAGATCCTTAGCTTAGACCTCCCTTGTCTTACCTTAGCATCTCTGCAATCGACAAGGTCCTTGTCCCTTTGTCTCCCATTGCCCGTCGCCTGCTATACATTCGCTCCTGCGACTGTAGATCCCTTGAACCTGAGGACGGTTAGTATTGCCTTAGCACAACCATACTCTGTGCCTAGTCATTACTTTGTGCTCGATCACTGGATGACTCACTTCACCACTTGATCGCCTCACGTGTCACATGATTGCTTACGCATCTGTGAAATACCTTTGAACCCTCAACACTTAGGACCTCCCTATGCCTTCAAGGGCTACGTCCAATCCTACCCAGGTCGAGCATAACAAAAGGTCTAAGCTCCCTCTTTGATCAGCTACTCCTATGTAAGCTGCCACCATTTCTCACCAACTCCCCTCCGATCCCCATTGGCAACCTCGTTGCCCTGCTCCCCCGCCTGACTCTACCTCCGAGGATACCACCAAGGAGGATGACTCTTACTTTGACCTCTTTACCTCCGATCTCACTTTATCCTCATGGAAAGAAACACTTGAAGACACCCAGCTATCCCACCAGCTCTCTCACTCACTCTCCATCCCTTGCGAGCCCACTCCCCCATCTTCCACTCCCATACAGCGTTCCCCTCTTTTCCAACTCCCCTCTCCACATCCACCTCCACTGAAACCCACTATGTCCTCAAAACCTGTCGAACTTCGCCTCAGAGCGCCCAAGGCCTTTGATGGATCCTGCAACCAAGCCATTGAATGGCTCAATACCGTTGAAACTTACCTTTTGGTTAATGTTGACATGTACAACACCGACACCAAGAAGGTCGCATTCACCCTCTCTTATATAACTGAGTGACCCACATGCACATGGGCTGGAACTTTCTGCCAAACTGCCTTGACTCAGAACCCGCCCAACCTTGGGACCTTCCCCGACTTCAAAACAACCTTTAAAAAGGTGTTTGAACACCATGACACTGTTGGCAACACCATTGCCTGGCTCTTCACCACCCACATTGTCCCCAAGAAGGACGAACCCTGTGCTACTATCCTGATGAACTACATTTCAAAGTTCTCAAAAACAAAGTCACCCTTGCTCAGATCAAGGACAAAAATGTCCTTATCCGATACTTCGCCTCTGGCATTCCCCCCACACTCATGACCAAGATCATGGGAATGGACACTGTCCCCACCACCATCGACACCTGGTACAATAAAGCTGTACACTTCCAAGCCCAATGGGACCGCACCCGTGAAATCGCCCAGATTAACAAGAAACCTTCAGGCAGTTATTCCTTGTTCTCCCCTAGAAACTCCTCCACTTCTGCCAAAAACCCCAACACCATGGATGTAGATGTAATACAAGTAAGCAAGCTAACTGATGTGGAACAACAACGTTGCTGCAAGGAAGGCCTTTGCTTCCGCTGCCATAAGCCAGGACACATGTCCCTCAAATGCTCTGCTGGCACCTCCTCGCCACGTCAATGTCTTCACCACTGAGCAGGAGAAACTCTTCTCCTACAATGGATGGGAAGAGGAAAACCAATTCCTCTCTCAAGCCATGGGCAATCGTGCCCTATACCAAACCATTCAGTTTGGATCTTGTTACGCCCTGCTTGGATCCACCTGAGTTGCCAGACTCACCCAAGCCACAGAACTTGCTATCTCTGCCAGGAAGGACAAACTGAAAACCACACTTCCCCCGGCATATGCCGAATTCACCTTGGTCTTCTCAAAAGAAGCGACTGACCACATTCCCCCCTCTAGACCCTACAATCATGAGATAAACCTTAAAAAAGGTTTCACCCTGAAGATAGAGAAACTCTACCCCCTGACTCCTGAAGAACACACTGCCACTGAGGCTTTCCTAGACGAGAACCTCGCCGCTGGAAAGATCCACCCCTTGAACTCCCCCCAAGCCTCACCCTTTTTCTTCACCAAAAAGAAGGATGGAGGACTACGCCCATGCCAAGACTACTGCTACATCAATGAACATACTGTTTGCGACACCTACCCTCTGCCCCTTATCTCTGACCTCATCGACAAGCTGAAAGACGCCAAGGTTTTTACCAAGTTCGATGTCCGATGGGGATACAACAACGTCCGCATCAAAGATGGTCATCAATGGAAAGCGGTGTTTGTTACCCACAAAGGACTCTTTGAACCCATGGTAATGTTCTTCAGTCTCTGTAACTCCCCCACCACCTTTCAGCGATTCATGAATGACTCCTTCCGTGATATGATCGCAGAAGGATGGCTCGTCATTTATATGGACAATCTCCTTATCTTCTCCCCTGATGAGAAAACTCACAAGGAATGTACTAAACATGTCCTCCAACACATGACAGAACTCAATCTCCATCTCAAACTGGAGAAATGCAAATTTGCTACCACCAAGGTTGACTACCTCGGGCTCACTAAGAAGTCGCTCCCCTGGTCCTGGACCTCCATGTGTCAAGAAGCATTCACCACCCTGAAATGCCTCTTTCTCTCTGAACCAGTATTGCACATGCCAGATCTTGCTGCCCCTTTCACCATTCCCACTGATGCATTATGGAATGCCACTGGAGGAATTCTCTTGCAAGCTGACTCCAACAGACATTGGCACCCCTGTTCCTATCTATCGCAGTCCCTCTTCCCCACCGAATGCAACTACGACATCTATGATCATGAACTCCTCATGGTCATCCATGCCCTGAAGTCATGGAGACACTATCTCCATGGATCTCAATTTCCCATCCAGGTCTTCACTGATCACAAGAACCTGACATACTTCTGCTCCCCACAAGCCCTCAACCACTGCCAAGCCTGCTGGCTTCTTGATCTAGCAGACTTTGATCTCAAAATGATCCACATTCCCGGATCTCACCTTGTGGGCCCTGATGCCCTCTCTCGTCGCTGTGACCATTTCCCCCGGTCGGACCCTGATAATCAGGCCATTACACTCCTTCCCCCTTCCATCTTCATCCGAGCTATTGACACTACCCTCACTGACAAGGTCGCAGCAGCTTCTGCTGGCGATCCCCTCGTCCTCCAGTGTCTCCAATCAATCAACGAGGATATTTCCACCGCCTTTCGCTCCTGTCTTTTTGACTGGCAGATGGAAGGATCTGTTCTCATGTACAAAGGCTGCATATACGTTCTGGACTCCAGGGACTTATGCAGGTCTATTCTCTGCCGTTGCCATGATCACGAGACCACTGGTCACCCCAGCTTCCTTAAAACCCGACAACTCGTCTCCGCTAAGTTCTGGTGGCCTGGCCTTGCCAGCCACATATGCTGCTATGTCAAGGGCTATGCCACATGCCAGCAAAACAAATCCAATACCCATCCTGCAGTGCCCCTGCTCACACTGATCAAATCCTCCACCTCTCCCATTCCAGCAGATCTCGTGTGATCTCATCACAGATCTTCCCAAGTCTTTTTTCTTTGATCCCCTTCTGGTCATGGTGGACCATGGGCTTACTAAGGGGGTGATTCTTTACCCCACGAAGAAATCCATCACCGCTGAGGGAGTAGCATTCCTCTTTTTTCACAAAGTCTACCTTTGCTTTGGTCTTTACATCAAAATTATCTCCGACCATGGCCCTTAGTTCACCTCCACCTTTGCAAAAGAACTCAGCCGCATCTTAAACTACGACCTCTCCCTTTCCACCGAGTATCATCCTCAAACCAACAGCGAAACGGAACGAGTCAACCAAGAAATTGAAATGTATCTTCACATCTTTTGTGGAAATAACCCCAGTTTCTGGGCTGACAACATCTCCCATGCCAAATTTGCCCATAATCACCGCCCTCACTCCATCATGAACCAATCTCCGTTCTATCTCATGATGGGATATGAACCCCGTGCCCTTCCCTCAGTAATAGCTGAGTCTTCTCTTCCCGCAGTAGCCTTTGGTTTGAAATCCCTGACCGCCACCCGTGACGAAGCCCTTGCATCCAATGAACTCACCCGCCAAACAATGGCCACCCGAACCTGTCAGAAGTTCACCCCGTTCAAACTCGGAGACAAAGTGTGGCTTGAAGCCCGCAACCTCAAACACTCTGTCGTTAATCCCAAGTTCGCCCCTAAACATGAAGGTCCTTTTACCATCACGAAGGTCCTATCCCTGATCACCTACAGACTCTGAATCCCCACGACGTGGAAGATCCATCCAGTCTTCCATGCTTCTCTTCTTATGCCCTACCATAAGAACGCTGTCCACAGACAGAACTTCCCAAACCACCACCTGACCTTATCGCCGGAGAAGAAGAATATGAAATTGACCAGATCATGCACCACCATGAAACGCCACGATCCCATTCCTTCCTGATCTGATGGAAGGGATACACCGCTGAAGATGACTCATGGATCCCTGAACAGGATTTGAAAAATGCTAGCTCCGCCCTAGAAGCTTACAAAAAGCTTCACCTGTCTGTCTTTTCCCCTCAGCGCTCTTGAACCAGCACTACCACCATTGTCTTCAAATGGCCATTACATCCTCCCCTTCTGTCTCCATCTCCACCATTTTCTCCATCACTGCATCTACCCCACTCCAGAATGTCTCCCCCATTGAAGCCAACGCCACCCTCCTTAGTCCTCCGCCATCATATCACTGCACTCCTCCTCCCTCTGAGCAAGCTTATTCTCCAACTTCATCCATGGATATTATTACCGACACTCCAGCTGCTGAGCAATCTCCTCCTACTGCTCCTATTCCTCTTACACCAGTATCTGTTGCTACTTTACAGGATGCTGTCATGTCCATTGACGTTCCCCTCTTCGCCAACAATCTCTGTGAAGATCCTCCCACTGGTGAGGACATTGTCCTCCTCTCCGTCCTCCTCCACAACCCCCACATTGCTTTCCACATTGACCACTTCATCGAAGTCAGGTCCCCTCTCAATGTGCTTTATGGCGCCTACCTTCAGAACGAAACCATCCTCATGCATGCCAATGTCCCCTCTGCTTGCGCTGAAGTCACTCTTCAGGGCCGCTTGATCCTTGACAATGCTTGTGACGTCCAAGCCCAACTATACATCACCATGTACCAGCTGGATATGCTCCCTTTCCTGGTCGACATCAACTGTTATCTCTTAGATCTTGCCTCCTGCATCTGTCCTCTCACCGAGGATCTAGCTACCCTCATCTCCGCCCACGAACAAGCCACTGCCATCTCAGCTGGCCATGAGGCAGCTATTTGTGTTGGTTGCCACCTCCCTATCTCCAATCCATCAGAACCCTTATGCCCTGCCGCCATCCCCAAAGAAGAAGAGGAACCCCCCATTGAAAACATTGACCCTGCGTACCTTGAGCACGAACCCCAGACACCATCCGCCTCATCCTCCCCTCTTGACGAAAACGCCATAGAGGCCCTCCATCACATTAAAACCTGCAACTTCCAACCTACTCCTCTTTCCCCATCTGACCCATGCTATTCTCAAGCGTGTTTCCAATGTCGTAGCCTCGGGCATATGAAACAGGATTGCCCCGCATATCATTGCCCTTTCTGCTTAGACTTCACTCCCAGCCACAACCAAACCCAATGCCAGAGTTATTGGTGCTCCCAATGCGGACAACAAGCACCCAGACACCACGCTGATGTCTGTATCTGTTACAATTCATCCAGAACTACCTTTTCTTTTCCTAATCTCATTAGCTATACGCTGTATTCATATGAGTTGCTCATTCGACTCCCGCCTCGTATGCTTTTCTTTCACTTCACCGCACGTGACTTTATCCAGTCGGCTCTTGCCATTTCCATCACATGACTCTGCAGTCCGCAGTCATGATGCCATCAACTGCGCATTTCATTTCCACCTTTCTATTTGTAATTCTAGTAACGCGTCGTCTTCCCATTGGCTCCCCTTATCATACGACACGTTAACCCTTTTCCACTTCCATTACTAGTTATCTTTTCTCATGGTCCATGTGTGGATTCCTTATGTATAAATACCTGTGCTCTTGCAGCAGAGATCCTTAGCTTAGACCTCCCTTGTCTTACCTAGCATCTCTGCAATCAACAAGGTCCTTGTACCTTCGTTCCTTCGTCCCTAGTCTCCCTTCGCCCGCTACACATTCGTCTTTACGACCATAGATCCCTTGAACCTGAGGATGGTCAGTATTGCCTTTGCACATCCGTACTCCGTGCCTATGTCGTTACTTCGCGCTTGATCGCTGGACGACTCACTTCGCCACTTGGTCACATCACGTGCCAGTGGATTCCCCCACGCCACGTGATCGCTTACACATCTGTGGAATACACTCAAACCTTCGACACTTAGGACCTCCCTACACCTTCAAGGGCTACGTCTGATCCTACCCAGGTCGAGCATAACAGTATCTGGTGTCGTCGCAACCACACTATGCCCTCCTCTTCTTCCTTCTCTTCCTCACACCAGTCCTTTCGCTCTCACACATGGACCCCCTCCACCAGCTCCCGAGGATCCAACCAATCCCATCGCTCGTCAGGATGCTCTCGTCCTATCCCTATCCCTCCACCTATTGAGACTGAGCATCTCGACAATGTCTACATAAACAATGGCCCTTTTGATGATGTCGCATATGCCAACATGATGGGCTCTCCGTGAAAAGAGTCTCAGTGGGACTTCAACTGTAACAGGGGGGTAATGTTACGATTCATCCAGACTATCTTTCTTTTCCTTGACTTTCCTAGCTATATGCTATATTACTATGAGTCGATCATTTGACTCTTGCCTCATATGCTTTCTTTTCCTCATTTATCTCACATGATCTTATCCAGTCGGCAATTGCTGTTTCTCTCACATGACTCCGCACTGTGGAGTCATGATGCCATCGACTACGCTTTGATTTTCCAATTCATTTCATTTGTAATACTAATGACATGTCGCCTTCTCATTGGCCCCTCATATCGTACAATGTGTCATCATTATTCCCTTACCATTTCTAGTTACTCTTTCTCATGGTCCATGTGCAGATCCTTTATGTATAAATATCTGCACTCTCACAGCAGAGATCCTTAGCTTAGACCTCCCTTGTCTTACCTTAGCATCTCTGCAATCGACAAGGTCCTTGTCCCTTTGTCTCCCATCACCTGTCGCCTGCTACGCATTCACTCCTGCGACTGTAGATCCCTTGAACCTGAGGATGGTCAGTATTGCCTTAGCACAACCATACTCTGTGCCTAGTCATTACTTTGTGCTTGATCACTGGACGACTCACTTCGCCACTTGATCGCCTCATGTGTCACGTGATCGCTTACGCATCCATGAAATACCTTTGAACCCTTGACACTTAGGACCTCCCTACGCCTTCAAGGGCTACATCTGATCCTACCCAGGTTGAGCGTAACACATGTCATGTGATTAGGTCTAGACCATGGTCACATGATTGTTTCTCACAATCACATCCACTAGTCACATGACTAGTAAAGGCGAAATGGTAAGTCCGAAAAAGTTTGAAAATATTCATATTATAACAGTGGGCAAACTCTGCAAACAACATAGCATGGGTCATCCATAGCCACCGTGAAAACTGCATACTTGATTAGATTGACAGAGATTGAGCCAGTATTTGCATACCATTGGCATCAAGAGGTGGAAGTTTTGAGGCCCTGGCCATATTCCACTGACAAATAGTTGTGGATGCATGCAAGATTTCCAAATGAGATGTGCTACTCCCCTCCCTCATGCTCAATATTGTCCAATTAACAACTCAATTTTGCCATTATACATCCATATCCTTCTCATCACATCCCTTGCCTGCATGAAACATTTTACAGCCAATCTCCATTCAAACAAGTGGTGCAAGAGATATCATGAATACTCCTTGAGACCTCCAGTCATGAATTTCTTCTCTACAATCTCATCAGCTTCTTCCCAGCATCTTAGTGCACCAATGCACAAACATAGCCAACATTTCAAACCTCCCAATGACCCTGACAAATTTCTCTTCTTGGACCTCAAACAAGAGCTCAATCTCATGCAGTTTAGCAATCCTACAACTCAATCCTGTGCCTACATGAGCAGTGCACACATGTTTGGGCAATGCCCCTGACCGTCCTCCCCACCCAATGTTTCTTTTTCTTCTTCTCTTTACTCTAGTTATTGTGCAGTTGGAACAACAACACCTGCTCTTTGTTGTTTTCACATGAGTCTCCCCAACCTTCTAACTTGACAGGCATCTCCTTATGCCATATCAGGTCCCCTTGTATTCTGGTTCTTTTTATTCAAGCTTTTCATCTTTCCATCTTTCCATCCTATGATGCCATGGAACCCACTCTCCTCAAGCTGCCCTGCAACCCATCTTCATGGATGCCCCCTTTCCTTACAACACCCTCTCAAATTTCAAGCCCTATCTCTAGTATCCCCAATCACCCTATGGCATCTCTACCATGTGAGTAACAACAGTATTTTAAACAACTCAATACTTGATTCAAAGTCTGGCACACAGTATGGCTCGAAATGCACCCTTTTTTGTCACCATGGTATATCCTGCAGACAGCAGTGTCCATTCCACATCACCTGTAATGGTGTCTGAAGAATCACTTTTGCAAGGTTCTGCTCTTCCCAAGTTAGCCCTCTCCAAAGATCACACCATGAACAACCACA
>JBBPRF010000921.1:0-13168 GCA_038092875.1 Lanmaoa pseudosensibilis | reverse complement strand
AATCCACTTTGTTTACCACCTTCTGGTCATTGTCTTGGGTACTTCCCCATTGTAGGCCGGTGTTGAATGTGGGTGAAAGCTCCACAATTACCTTGTGCCAGTAGCCGTGTATGCTGAAAGATAGTCCTGAGCCTTGTGGTTTTGGTGCTTGCAATAGAGTCATAACACTTGGATTAGACTGTCATACACAATGCTCGGGTCCCAGAGCTAAGGGAATAAGAGGTATCACCCCTTGATGGTGACGAGTAAAGCACTCGCTGAAACACTTGCATATATGGTTGTCTGCTGTCATAAATATGGATAACATTGCTGCCAGGCATAGTGCACAAGCCCCCATTGTCTGTATCCCCTTTGATACTAAGAGGGGTGGGTTCCGTGATCACCCGTAACATCATGTCTGACAAGGGCAGCATTTCCCCCACCGTAGCCAGGCGTATCCGGTTCCTCCACACCCCGACTTCTCTTAGATAGTTTCTTTTCTTTGGACAGATTTTTTTAGTTTACTTAGGATTTACCAAGGCCTCTGCGGTCGCCTTTGAAAGAAGATTTTCGCGTCATCAAGTTTGTAGGTTTCCCAGAGTCTGGTTGGAAGATACCAGGCAGTAAGCAGCTGAAAGAAGATTGTCAAGATTTCGTCTCGTATAGAAAAGCACACGGAAGCACTCTCATTTTTTGTCTCACATCATCGTCTTGAACACCTCTGCCCCTACCTTTGCCCCCGTTCCTCCCTCCGTCCCATAGAAAGATATGTTGGGCCAGATCGACCTCGACGACCTCGTTCAGCACCTCACTGACTTAAACATCAACAAGGAAAAGTCCAATGTGACTAAGAAGATTGCCGACCCTGAAAAATGGGACGGTGATCGGAACATGTTCCAGATCTGGTGGGTGTGCATGAGGTTGTGGGTAGATGCCCAATCATGGAAGTTGGACAAGCTCCACACCATCACCATGCTATCTCATCTAGAGAAGAAAGCCGAGGGATTCGCCCAGATCACCCTCAAGAAGTACCTCGATGACGAGACCACAGAGGTGAGAAATGCCTCGAATGTTGTAACCAGGGTAAAAGGAGAAGCAGCATGGCCAGCCTGGGTCTTGCTGCAACAAGAAATTAAGGCATACTTCCAGATCGACATCCTCACCCAAGAGTTGCTCCAGAAACTTGAAGCTCTCAGGCAAAATGGGCACCCAATTGACCTTTTTCTGCAAAGGTTTGAGGTATTAAGGAAGGAAGCTGGTATTGAGAACTACCATGCATGTTCGCTCCTCAAAAAGGTGGTCGACTACCACATCTATGAGAGGGTGACTCTCAATCGCCCCTACCTCCTTTATGAGGAGTATAATGTGTTGGCTGACGCCTGTTGTCAAGTCAGTCGAGCCATGGAGCAGCTTGCCGTTGAATGTGGTCCCCCCGCCCACTTCCCTCGTCTCCCTCCTCCGCGGCCTTCAGGCCCTTACTATCCTCTGTTTGCTTCCCCGCCATCGAGACCCCAGTTTACGGCAACTGGAATACAACTGGGCCGTGGTGCCCCCATGGAAATAGGAGTGCAGCAGGTTGCACCAGGACCTCATCCCGATACAAGGACCTGTTTCCTTTGTGGGAAACCCAGGCACATCAAGCCCAACTGCCCGACAAACCCATATCGATGACCTCCCTGCCTCAGGTTAGGCAGCAGTGGATTTGGGACTATGGCCAAGGTCGTTACATTCTGCCATTGTATAAGGGATACCAACAGGCGCAGGTCACCCAACATTATACAGGTCATCCTCTCCCAACTCCACTGGTGGCCCCTCCCGCAGTGCAAGCAGGGGTGCAACAAGGTTTTGTCTCGGAAGAAGTGGAAGCTTACTACTGAGATAAGTTTGAAGCAGAAGCTTGGCAAAGGGCAGCCGATGCTTTAAAAGGAAACAGCACATGAGGGATGAGGGTCTTCACGTGCCCAGACCTAGTCTTGTAAATAGTTCTTCTTTTGTTGATTGTACAGACTTAGATTTTCCTCTTTCTGACCTTTTGGTTGTATTATGTACTTTGTCTTCTTCCGTCAGAGCATCTCAATTGAGCATGGCACCGGAAATAAATAATAGTGTGCTTAATTCTCTGAATAAACAACAAAAACTTTCATCTATTTATAAACCCCTCAAAGTTTCGATGACCACTATGCATTGTGGCACAACTTTGTCATTTGGCAGAGAGTTCTCGCTTGAGGCAGTCATTATGTGTCAGCAGAATGGTCACTGGGAACGCTACCGGTTCAAAGCTCTCTTGGACTCAGGTGCTACCCACACTTTTATTGATCAGGACTACGTTTTATGTCACAGAATACTTTATTATACCTTAGACAACCCAATCAAGATACATAACACAGATGGATTTGAAGATGCCATTGGCCAGATTCGTCACATGGTGTCTTTGATCATGGAAGTCACAGGACATTATGAAACATTAGATGCTTATATATCTAAATTGGGTACTCACCAGATGATCATCGGGTATGACTGGCTTTACCGCCATAACCCCGAGATTGACTGGACCCAAAAGACTATTTCTTTCCCATGTTGTACTCAATACTGTAAAATTATGGGCACAGAGCCTGGGGCTTCTACTTTTTTTGCACCAGAGCCCACTCACATTTGTACTATAGAAGAAGGACTCGCTGACCAAGTTCCACAGGTCTACCATGAGTTTCTTGATGTCTTCTCAGAGAAAGAATCCGAGAGAATGCTGACAAGAAAGCCTTGGGATCATGCCATAGATCTCAAGCTGGACTTCGTCCTGAAAAAGGGTCAGGTTATCCTATTATCCGATATTGAAATGGAAGAAGTGCACGCATTCATAGACAAGGAGCTTAAAAAGGGGTACATCAAACCTTCCAAATCCCCACAGACCTCGCCAGTCTTCTTTATTCCCAAGAAAAATGGCAAGAAGTGAATGGTCATCAATTATTGCTATTTAAACAAAGATACTATAAAAAACTCTTATCTGCTTCCCTTAATTCCACAGCTTATTGATCAGCTCAAAAATGCCAATATGTTCACCGCCCTTGACTTATGTTGGGGGTATAATAATGTATGGATCAAAGAAGGTGACAAATGGAAAGGTGCCTTTGTCACCCCCATTGGCGCTTATGAACCAATGGTTATGTATTTTGGAATGACTAATTCGCCTCCCACATTCCAACAGATGATGAACGATATATTTAATGACATGTACGCAGTAGTAATTATTTACATAGATGACTGTATGATATTCATGTCTGGGAAGACAAAAGAAGAGCATGAAGAGGTAGTAAAAGAGGTTCTTTGCTGCTTACACAAGAATGATCTTTATGTAAAACCCTCCAAGTGCTTCTTCTCCCAGAACAAGGTGGACTTTTTGGGTATGGTTGTATCTAAAAAGGGGGTAGAGATGCAAGTGAGCAAAGTGGCAGGAGTCATGGATTGGCCAGTTCCCACTCACTTAAAGCAGCTCCAGGGATTCCTCGGACTTTGTAATTATTATAGACAACTCATAGAAGGCTTCGCCGAGATCGCACGCCCCCTGAATGACCCCACCAAGAAAGATGTCCCATTCATGTGGGGTCTCGATCAGCAAAAGGCATTCAACGCTTTGAAGAAGCGCTTTATGACTGCACCCCTCTTGGCTTACCCTAATCAGGAACAAGAAGTTAGGGTCGAAACAGATGCCTCGGATATAGCCATGGGAGCTGTGCTCTCTACCTTATGCGATGACGGTAACTGGAGGCCTGTGGCCATCATCTCCCACTCCTTTGACAGCACTGAGCACAATTACCCTATTTACAACAAAGAACTGCTTGCAGTAATTTGGGCACTGGAAGAGTGGCACCACTATCTTATTGGTCGCAAATGATTTGAGATCTGGACCGACCACAAGAACTTAGAATACTGGAAGAAGCCGCAGACCTTAAGTGGTCAGCAAGCCCATTGGCACACCCTTCTTCAAGAATTTAATTATGTTTTTATTTATAAACCTGGTTTTACAAATGGATGGGCCAATGCACTTTCGTGTCACCTGGACCATGGGGAGGCAGTGCAGGATCATAACAGCAATGTGACAGTCTTGCCTCCTTCTGTCTTTATTAATTCTATTTCTATTTCTTCGGACTTCCTTTCAGAGTTGGAATCTGAGTCAGCCTCTCTGGGGGTTGACACAGTGAACGACTTTCTTTTCGACACTACTATGAATATTTTCAAAAATGACAAAAACAAAGTTTTCATACTGGAATCATTATGTACTCATTTAATAACTCTTTGTCATGATTCCCCTATTGCCAGACATGGTGGACACTCTAAAACTATACATACCCTTACTCACTATTTCTCATGGCCTGGTGTCACAAAGGACATTAAAACATATGTAGATAGCTGCCAAGTGTGCGCCCTCATGAAGGGTAAGCAAAAGCACCGGCAGGAAAACTTCTTCCTCTCCCCATCGCAAAATGACCATGGGAAGATCTCTCGGTAGATTTCATTACAGGACTTCCCGAATTGCGTTCTTTTACCGCTATTTGTGTTGTCATTGATCGATTTTCAAAAGAAGTTGTATTTATTCCCACATACGATACTTGTTCTTCTTCGGACTTAGCTATTCTATTTCGGGATCATGTTTGGTGTACCCATGGACTACCCTCCACACTTGTTTCCGATTGCAGTCCCCAATTCATCTCTGCCTTTACTAAGGAGCTATGCAAACTCCTCAGTATTTCCCAGAAGATTTCCACAGCCTATCACCCCCAAACCGATGGCCAAACGGAGCGTGTCAATAGAGATCTAGAACAATATCTCCGTGCTTACATAGGGAAGAAACAGAACAAATGGGCAGACTGGCTCAAAATGGCCCAATTCTCCCATAACAATACGCTCACTACCACCATGGGAACTATTCCCTCCAACATCACTCGGAACTATGTACCTTGCATGGGTTTCGAAGGGAAATTGGCGGACTTTGCTGGAGACATGGGTCATTCACACAAAGAGATAGAATCAGCTTTAGAAGCCACTAGAGACAGAATGATTACTTCAGCCAAGAAGAATCATTCAGAAGCACTGGAGTATTCCATTGGTCAGCAGGTCTGGCTCTCCACAGATAAACCCAAACCCCTGTATACAGCAAAAAAGCTCACACAGAAATGGATTGGACCATACGCTATCACCACAGTCCTTCCTAATGCCGTCACTCTCAAACTGCCAAACTCTATTCATATTCATCCCACGGTTAATATCTCTCGTGTTAAACCTTATCAGGAAACCTTACCTGGACAGCCCAAAGTCCGTCCTGAAGCAATTGAGGTGGACCAAGAAGGAGAAGAGCAATTTGAGATCAATTATTTAGCTGCATCATGTCTCTGCAGCCGGAAGTTGGAGTATCTCATCCATTGGAAGGGTTATGACGAGACTGATCATACATGGGAATTGGCTGACATTATCCACACGGCACCTCAGGCAGTTGCCAATTTTCACAAGAAAAACCCTTCTGCTCCTCGCAAACTCCACGGGCTTACTGTCTCCACTTTCAACTCTTTATTCTCTCCTTATGAAAACTTCACAGCCACTGAGCCTTCCATGACTCACCTGGAATTCGAGTCTTAAAAAGGGGGTAGTGTTATAATATGAATATTTTCAAACTTTTTTCGAACTTATCATTTTGCTTTTACCAGTCATGTGACTAGTGCATGTGATCGTGAGAAACAATCATGTGACCATGGTCTAGACCTAATCACATAACATGCCTCATGGTTTTAATCTCTGTCTCTTTCACATCTTATCTATTCCCACAGTTATTTCCGCTCCTTATCTCATGCTGTCATTCACATGAATGCTTCTTTCATCATACCTTACTTAGTAACTTATCTCACACACAGCATGGTCCGTGCACACTCCTGTAACATATATAAGCTAGACACATATGACTGGATTCCCCAGTCTAATCCACTTTGTTTACCACCTTCTGGTCATTGTCTTGGGTACTTCCCCATTGTAGGCCGGTGTTGAATGTGGGTGAAAGCTCCACAATTACCTTGTGCCAGTAGCCGTGTACGCTGAAAGATAGTCCTGAGCCTTGTGGTTTTGTTGCTTGCAATAGAGTCATAACATGTACAGCTTTTTTGTACCAAGAGTCGATGGTGGTGGGGACAGTATCCATCCCCATAATCTTGGTCATGAGTGGGGCAGAGATTCCAGAGGCAAAGTATCGAATGAGGACATTGGAGTCGGTGACTTCAGTGAGGGCTACCTTGTTTTTGAATTCGGAGATGTAGTTCAGTAGCATGGTGGCATGAGATTTGTTCTTTCTGGGGATGACGCGGGTGGTGAAGAGCCAGGCAACAGCATTGCCAATGGTATTGTGGTGTTCAAACACCTTTTTGAAGGTCATTTTGAAGGTGTTAAGGGTTCCAAGGTCAGGTGGTGAGTGTGTCAAAGTGTTTTGGCAGAAAGTTCCAGCCCAAGTGCATGTGGATCCCTTGGTCATGTGAGAGAGGGTGTAGACTACCTTCTTGGTGTTGGTGTTGTACACGTCAACATTGACCAGAAGGTATGTTTCAACGGTATTGAGCCATTCAATGGCTCTGTCATAGGATCCATCAAAGGCCTTAGGTGCTCTGAGGCAAAGTTTAATGGGTTTTGAAGACATGGTGGGTTTCTTCAGTAGTGGTGGCTGAGGAGAAGGGAGTTGGAATAGAGGGGAGCACTGAACAGGAGTGGGGGTGGAAGGCATTGGCTCATGGGGGATGGAGAGCAAGTGGGAGAGTTGGTGTGAGAGCTGTGTATCTTCTAGTGTTTCCTCTTGAGATGGTAGTGTGAGGTCAGAGGAGAAGAGGTCATAGTGAAAGTCATTCTCCTCAGTGGTATTTTCCTCAGAAGTAGAATCAGCAGGTGGGATAGGGCAATGAGGTCACCAGCAGGAATCAGGAGGAAGTCATTGGGAAATGGTGGCAGCTTACATGAGAGTAGCTGGGCAAGGAGAGCTTAGACCTTTTGTTATGCTCGACCCAGGTAGGATTGGACATAGCCCTTGGAGGGCATAGGGAGGTCCTAAGGGTCAAGGGTTCTAGGGAATCCATGGATGTGTAGGTGTCCTCGTGGCAAAGTAAGTCATCTAGTAGAGGTCCACAGCAGTGACAACAAGGCGCAGAGTACAGTTGTGTTAAGGCAATACCAACCACCCCAAGGTTCAGAGGGTTTTGTTACAAACTTTTCCTTTGGCATTGACAATAACCATTCTTCCTTTTGTTTCTCTCTCATGCAACTCAATTTAGACTTCACCTATAACCTTTTTGATAGCTTGGTTCTCAAGTACTGATTTCCCTTTTGCCACCCTTCGAACGGACAGCCTCTTTCCTTTAAAGGGTGTTCCCCTTTGTGGACTCCCTTTGTTTTCCCTTTCAGTAGTTTGCTGTGGCACACCACTTGGTCCGTGCTCCACAACTGACCCTATAAATATGCTGCCCTTGTACTACTATCCCTCAGCTAGTTCTATGCAATCCAGTGTAGTTTCTAGTCTTCCAGCCTTATTGATTGCAATCTTAAGTGCTGAGACTTCTATTTGCTCTACAAGACTTTAACCTACTCCTATAAAGTGGTTGCTATAGCTAGAAGCTACGCTCCAGCATAACAAAAGAACTAGCTGGTCCTTATGCCTCTGCTATTTAGCAGAAGCACGAACCCTTGCCCAACATTTCTGGAGTCGGCAGAAGAGGCTATTGTATAGATTTGTCCAAACCAGAAGAACCCCATGGGATTGAGCCACCCAGAGATGAAACCCTTGACAACTTTGACACCCCTCGAGCAAACTCTCCAGCACCAGTAGACGTGGAGATGGCAGACACCCCAACTAGAAAAACCAAGTTGAAAGCTGGTCTCCCCAACAACTTCTCTAGGGACCCAAATGATGCATCTAGATGGATCTTGGCCATGGCAGCCTATTTGAAGATGAATGAAACCCTCTATAGCGATAATGCTAAACTCCTTGTCTCCCTAAGTAAGATGAGCAAGGAATGAGGAAGAGACTTCTCCAAAGGATGGTACCTAAAACTCTCAAATGAAGGAATCAAAGAGGATGACAAAACCTTTGCCAAAATGGTGGAGGACTTTAGGAAGACCTTTTTTCCCTACAACATAGCTGCCAAAGCAAGAGTTGAGCTGGAAAACCTCAGACAAAACTACCGAGACAAGAAAGATGGATTTGAGAAGTATGTCTCAGAATTCCAACTCTTAGCAGCTAAGTCTGGCTTCAAAGACGAGAATGCACTCATTGAATGGTTTATTTGGAGCTTGGACTCCAAACTCTTTGAGTGGGTCCTCTCCATGGAAACCGTCCCTTCCACCTTAAGAGATTGGATCGCCAAAGCCACTCAATTCCACACCAACTTCTGCCACATCTTTGACCTCCAAGACAAGAGGACCTTCCTCCCATTCTCCCATTCATCTTCCTTCCACAGGGACCCTAATGCCATGGATGTCAATGCTGTCAGACTCTTCCCTGTAGAAAGGGCAGGACATATGAGGGAAAACCATTGCTTCATTTGCCACAAAGTAGGTTGCAGGACCACCAACCACCCTTCTCGCCCCAGTAAATCATCCACCTCCACCACTTCCCCCACCAAACCCACCATTCAGATTAGGTTGGTGAAAACCTCCCTATCGACTCCTACATGAAGGAACTGGACAACAGAAAAGTCTCCAAGGAAGATGTCCTTAAAGTTCTCAAAACCTGTTTCAAAGAAGAAAAAGAGGCTCCAGTTAAAGAGGAAGCTGTGGCATTCGCCAAAATTGAGGAAGTCAAGGATTTTTGAAAGGGAGGGAAGTAATGATGTCTTCTCCTCCACAAGTTATTGCTCCTGTAATAGTATCAGACTGTAAAGCCCCAGAAATCTGAATCTCCATTTCTATTTTTCCAAGGAAAGGAGCACAAATTGTTGACACTTTTGCCCTCATTGATAGCAGGGCCACTGGATGCTTTATTGACCAAGACCTTGTCCTAAAAGGACATTACCCTCAGACTTGCCTTCTCAAACCCCTCTGAGCACAAAACGTAGATGGAACATACAACCAAGGAGGGGTCATCTGTCATAAAGTCTCCCTTTTCATCTGTATAGCTGAAATCGAACAAAAACAAGATTTCTATGTTCTAAATTGCGGAAAAGAAAATATGATCCTAGGACTACCCTGGTTAAGGGAGGTTAACCCCACCATAGACTGGACAACTGGAAAAGTACACATCCCTGACCACTTTACCAAACCACACCACAACTCCCCCGATTGGTCTCCCAATGATACCTGGTACACTACCTAGACCTTGACTCCAATCACAAAACATTACGGCTTTGGCAAAAGCACAACTTTCACTCCCTTCACAAAACCACCATTGCCACTGAACTCGCACAAAAAGAAGAAAGAAAGAAGAGTGAGTTACCCGCTCCATATTCCTCTTTCAATGATGTCTTTGAAAAGAAAACCATAAACGAGCTCCCCCCCTCTCGAACCTTCGACCATGCCATTGAACTCAACAAGGACTTTCTTCCAAAGGTGGCAAAAGCCTACCCCCTAAACCCTAAGGAGACCAAAGCTTGTCAAGCTTTCATAGATGAACACCTTGCCTCAGGAAAGATTATCCTATCAAAATCCCCACAAGCTGCTCCCTTCTTTTTCATACCAAAGAAAGATGGCTCGTTACGCCCTTGCCAGGATTACAGATACATCAACTCCTTCACTGTCAAGAACGCTTACCTGCTCCCCTTAATCTCTGACCTAATGGACAAGCTCAAGGGATTGAAAATCTTCACCAAAATGGACATCAGATGGGGATATAATAATGTCCTCATACGACCTGAAGATCATTGGAAAGCAGCATTCATTACTTCCTTCAGCCTCTTTGAACCAACCATAATGTTCTTCAGATTATGCAACTCCCCTTCCACCTTCCAAGCTCTAATGAACCATACCTTTGCTGACATGATAGTGGAAGGATGGCTTGTCATCTACATGGATGACATCCTCATCCACTCCAACGATGAAACCTTACACCAGGAACGAACTCAGAAAGTCCTCCAACGGCTAAGAGAGCACAAACTCTTCCTAAAGTTGGAAAAATGCTTCTTCGATGTTGACGAAGTGGAGTACCTTGGAATAATCATATGAGAAGGACAGGTAAAGATGGACTCCACCAAACTAAGGGCCATCAATGAATGGAAACCCCCTACCTTGGTAAAAGGGGTGCAGTCCTTCATCGGATTCTGTAACTTCCACTGAAGATTTATTCCAGACTTCTCAAGTGTAGCCTGACCTCTCCAAAACCTCACCAAGAAAAACACCAAGTGGGAGTGGGGAACCCCCCAACAGAATGCCTTCACCACCATCAAAGAAGAGTTTACCCACTGCCCTGTACTTCTTATACCCAATACGCTCAAAATGTTCTTTGTCATAACTGACACTGCCCTAACTGCCACCGGAGCGGTTCTTATGCAGAAAGATGAGAATGGGGATTTACATCCCTGTGCCTTCCTCTTGAAAACCATATCCGCTGCTGAATGGAACTACAACATCTATGACAGAGAACTCCTTGCTGTGATCCACACCCTAGAAGAATGGTGACATTATCTCCAAGGGACCTCTTTCCCTGTCTCTGTTATCACTGACCACAAAAACCTATCCTATTTCAAACAACCCCATAAGCTATCCCAACGACAAGCCTGATGGATGTTATTCCTCCAAGATTTTGACATCTCCTACCAGACTACTCCTGGATCACAGATGGGCCCTGCCAATGCCCTTTCCCGACAAGACCAAATAGATACTTCCGACGACAACCAAAAAGTCACCCTTTTTCCCCCCTCCCTGTTTATCAATACAATCAACACCACTATCTTGGAGAAAATAGCACAATCTTCCCCATCTGACCCCCTCATCGTGACAGCACTTAATGCATTAAATGACGGAAGGTCCTTCTTTCCATGTGCCACCACCCACAATTGGCTATTTGAAGACTCAAAACTTTTTTTCCGAGGCAGACTCTTTGTCCCATTGTCTCACCACACCGACATCGTAAAATCAATTCATGAGAGCGCCACCTGTGGGCATGGAGGTATCTTCCACATCCAAAACCTGTTACAACGTGATTTCTGGTGGCCCAGTCTCAATACTTTCATCCACAACTTTGTCAAAGGATGCACCACTTGTCAGGCTAACAAAGTAAATACTCACCCTATCATTCCCCCCCTCACCCCCCTTCCCGGCGCATCCTGCCCCTTCCAGCAACTCTCCATCAACCTTATTACTGATTTACCTCTTTCCTCAGGTTATGATTCCATAATGGTCATGGTCAACCATGGCCTTACAAAGGGGGTAATTCTCTGTCCTTGTCATAAAACCATTGATGCCACAGGAGTAGCCCTCCTCTTTTTCAAACATGTATTCCATCACTATGGACTTCATGACCGGCTCATATCTGACAGAGGACCACAGTTTGCATCCGCACTCACCAGAGAACTCTCCTGCCTCTTGAAATACAACCTCACCCTTTCCTCCACCTATCATCCTCAGACCGATGGAGAAACTGAACAGGTCAACCAAGAATTAGAAACCTACCTCTGTATCTTCTGTGAAGGACATCCTGAGCGATGGGCTGAACTCCTTCCTATGGCCGAATTCTCTCACAACTCTCTTCCCCATTCATCCACCAGACAATCTTTATTCTTTCTAATTTTAGGATTCGAACCCTGCTCCTATCCTCCAATTGGAAAAACCTTCCTTCCCGCCCTGGAAAAATGCCTCTCTGACCTATCTGAAGCCTGCTCTGAAGCCATCGCCTCTCACAAAAAATCCCAATGCCTAATGAAGGAACGGATCTCCTCTAAATTCCACCCATGGAAAGTAGGAGATAAGGTGTGGCTAGAAGGATGTAATCTCCGCCTCAGGTACCTATCAAAGAAACTCACTCTGAGAAGGGAGGGACCCTTCAAAATCTCCTGCATAATCTCCCCAGAGGCATATCAATTATGTCTCCCCCCTTCTTGGAAAATACACAATGTATTTCACACTTCCCTTTTATCATCCTATCGGAAGACTGCCAAACATGGAAAAAACTTTACCAATCCCCCTCTGGACCTTATTGACGGAGATGAAGAATTTGAAATCACTTCTATCCTCTCCAATAGAGGCTCGCTTGGAAGAAGGCAGTATCTTATATCATTGAAAGGTTACTCCTCTACCAAAAATACCTGGGAGCCCAAGGGAAACCTTAAAAACGCCTGACCACTCCTCCGAGCCTATCAACTTTGTCACCCACAAGCCTTTCCCTCCAGATGAAAATAACCCAATTAACATAAACATTGTCACCACCTTCCTCATTCTCCTTACCATCCTCCCTCTTCTCGCCTTCCTGTATTGCTGGAAATTCCTCTTCGAAATACACATTGGCCCCACTTACCTACGCATTGTCTGGGATGATCCCCACACTACCCGTTTTGCCCCTGACATCCCACCACCCACTCCTGATGTCTGGGAACCTCCCGCCACTGAGAAAAATGACGAAGAAGAATTCCCTCCCTGGGAACCACCTGTTGACAGATGGAACACAGACCCCACCCCCTGGGATCCCCCTACTGAAACACCACCCCCTTCTGTGCCTGTCGGAGCCATTCTTCCTGACAGAGCTCCCCCTGGTCCCAATCCTGCCTTTCCAGCGTGGCCTGGACTCCCTTACGTCCATCCAAATCCAGCCCTTGCCCAATTCCCAGGGGCCTTTTATCCTTCCCTGCCTGATCAAGTAGACATTGACACTGCAATTGTGGCAGCTTTAGCCAATGAATAGATACCAGTTTCCTCTCTCTCATATAGTGACTCCAAAAAGCATTACAATAACTAACCTCAAACCGGGGCGCAAAGTGCCCTGCAACCACCCGTGGGAATCCCACTTCACTTTGGTGGGACCAAATAGAGTACACATCCTTGGCTACAAACCGATCCCTGGGTCATGTGATTTGACCCAGAGGCCATCAAGATATGACAGTTTTAAAACAGCAATATCATTGTAACAGTTTTTGGACTTTTGTACTAGTGGGGGTATTTGGTATATATTAGTACTTGGTATACCCTCCTTTGGCTTTCACCACAGCCTGGACCCTCCTTGGCATGCTTTCAATCAACTTTTGAC
>JBBPRF010000920.1:0-13200 GCA_038092875.1 Lanmaoa pseudosensibilis | reverse complement strand
TAGTGTAATATGAATAGCATAAGCCTGAAACAACAGCTGACCTATGATGTCATGGTCTAGAATGTGTCACATGATGATGTCATGTGATCAGGCCCAGAATCTGGTTATGTATGTAATAGAAGATCAGAAATAGAATGTCAGATTCTCAACACTCCTCCTTGCTGTTCAGATTACAATGGTTTGAACTGTAAGAGTTGAAGAGCCTTTCTTCCATCTTCAAACTTCTGTTTGCCCAAGTTCTTCATAAAGAGATCCGTGAATTGTTCATTCATTGGAACATAGTAAAGTTTGACTTCTCCAAACTCTACAGCTTCTCATATGAAGTGATCAGGAATGCGAATGTGTTTCGTACATCCTTCCTGTGCAGGGTTAGAAGCAAGGAATATAGCACCTTGGTTATCAATGCATAAAGGAATAGGACTGAGATTAAATCCTATTTCTCTGTAGAGATTTTGGATCCACTGTAACTGTTTAGCAGTCTCAGTCATACCAATATATTCTGCTTCTGTGGAAGAAAGTGTCACCCAACGTTGTCGTCTACTTAGCCATGAAACAATGCCATTGCCTAAGAAGATGGCATAACCAGTGGTAGAACATGATGTTTCAACATCACCAGCCCAATCAGTATCAGAATAAGCAACCAAACCATTTTGGTTACCTGTTGCAGAGTAATGAATGCAGAGCTCTGTAGTAGAGGAAAGATAGCGCACTATATAGAGTGCCTTCTGCAAATGTTCTTCCGATGGATTGGAAGAATACTGCGACATCTTGATAACTGCATAGGTGATATCTGGTCTTGTTCCTAGCATAATGTATAACAGTGATCCAATGACCGACTAATAACAACTGCGGAGTGATGGATTGGATTCAGCATTGGAAGGTCTTGGATTATATCTGGTAGGAAGAGGAACAGAGACCAGTTTACAATTCTCCTGTGAAAATCACTTGGCGACTTTCTTCACATAGCGGGTTTGATCAAGAGTAATCGTTTTGCATTTACAATCTCATGTAATCTGTTATGATTCGTCCTGGACTACTCTTTTCTTTCCTAATCTTCATTAGCTATACACTGTATTACTACGAGTCGCTCGTTCGACTCCCGCCTCCTACGCTTTCTTTTCGTTCCATCTCACGTGACCTTATCCAGTCGGCAACTGCCATTTCCATCACGTGATTCCGCAGTCCGCAGTCATGACGCCATCGACTGCGCATTTCATTTCCGCTCTCTTATTTGTAATTCTAATGACGCGTCGTCTTCTCATTGGCTACCATTATCGTATGACGCGTCACCCTTTTCCACTTACCCTACTTAGGTATCTTTTCTCATGGTCCGTGCGCGGACTCCTTACATATAAATACCTGCGCCCTCGCAGTAGAGATCCCTAGCTTAGACCTCCCTTGTCCTACCTAGTAATCTCTGCAATCGACAAGGTCCTTGTACCTTCGTTCCTTCGTCCCTCGTCTCCACCCTTCGCTACGCGTTCGTCTTTACGACCGTAGAACCCTTGAACCTGAGGACGGTCGGTATTGCCTTTGCGCATCCGTACTCCGTGCCTACGTCGTTACTTCGTGCTCGATTACTGGACGACTCACTTCGCCACTTGGTCACATCACGTGCCAGTGGATTCCCCCGCGCCACATGATCGCTTACACGTCCGTGGAATACCTTCGAACACTCGACACTTAGGACCTCCCTACGCCTCCAAGGGCTACGTCCGATCCTACCCGGGTCGAGCGTAACATAATCCTCATACCTAGGTATTCCTTAGCTTCACCAAGATCTCTTGATTCCCATCGTTTCATGAACGATTTCTTGTGTTTGAGGAGTTTGATTTTGTTACTACCCATAAAAAGAGCATCATCAATGTAAATGAGAAGAATGATGATCTCATCACTTATAATCTTAAAATAAGTTCTGGGATTGCTAATAGAGCATTGGAAACCCATTTGTTCCAAACTCTTGTGAAGCTGCTTGTTCCACTGAAGGGCGGCTTGCTTAAGGCCATAGATTGCCTGGTGGAGTCGACAGACTTTGTTCTCCTGACCCTTCACTATGAAGCCTTCTGGTTAATCCATGTAGATTTCTTCATCTAATTCTCCGAAGAGAAAGGCAGTCTTGACATCAAGAGCTTCGATTTCCCAATCATGAAGCGCTGCCAAAGATAGAAGAAGTCGCAAGGTTTCAAACCTTGCTACTGGAGAGAAGGTTTCTTTATAGTCTATTCTGAAAACCTGTGTAAATCATTTAGTGACAAATTGAGCTTTCTTTCGACCATCAGATTTAACAGCAAATACCCATTTCCCCTTGATGGGTTGATGTCCCTGAGGTAGGTCAACCAAAGTCCATACCTTATGCTCATGAAGAGACTTGATTTCCTCTTTCATGGTGTCTTTCCATAGCTTCTTTTCTGATAGTCCAAGTTTCAGTACGTCTCGATACTGTTTGGGAACAAATGAAGTGTCAACAGCCATAAACATGTGATGACGAATCCACGAAGAACTATACATCTGACCAAGATTGTCTTGTTCATTGGTCGGTGTCTTTGGTTCTGAGAAAGTATCCATAGGTTCTGTCTCCTCCTGAATCATATCAAGACCTTGTTTGAGCGATTTCTTGATCTCTATGGAAGTTTTATTTCCATAAGCGTTATCCAGTAATATCCGGGATACGGGTACTCGAGTAGATCAACGTTGTTCAACAGGTGGTCTGAAGGTAGAGCACTCCTCAGTAGTAGAATGATGTTGATGAGGATGAATTCAGAATTCAGGTAGAGATTCAGATGGATTCTGACAAGGTGGTAACCAGACTTGAGGTGAAGTTCCCAAAGGAAGTTCTCTCTCCTCTTCAAGAGGCGAATCTGAAACCAAGAAGTGTTTGTGATGATGAAGGTCTGTAGGAGAAGACCTAGTTTGCTTCGAGTCAGGTTTATCTTTTTTAGTACCAGGACGTATAGGAGAGGTATGATAAGATGGTGGATCGTTGTTACTAGATTCTGGTGAATTGAAGAAGAGAGGAGATGGAGCATTGGGTCTCCAGGGATCCTCTTCTGATGGCTGTGACTGTTGGAATAAGTGGAAAGGTGGAAAGGTATTTCCTGATCCATGTCCAAGATCAGGAGACTGTGGCGGATTGGGATTTTGACCAGGGTGTCCAATTGGATGAGGAATCGATGGTATAGGTATATGCGTATCTTGAGAAGATTCCGGTTTCTTCTGAGATGGTGATTCCATGGGATTGTCAGTTGCTGTTGGGTTTTCTTCTTCGACTGGAATAGGGGTTGGTCTGTCTTCTTGACTTCTGGAACAGTTAGGAAAAATATTCTTGTCAAATATAGCATTCATAGAAATGAACACTTGTCTCCATGATTGTGACCAAAAACGGTAGCCTTTGGTATTAGGTTCATATCCGATGAAAATCATCTCCTTAGATTTGGGAGACAACTTATCCTTCCTTTGTTCTGGTGGGATAAAGACGTAAGCAAGAGTGCCAAATACCCTGAAGTATGAAACATTGGGTTTATCTCCATTGAACTGTTCAATGGGCGTTTTCCACTGATGGCAATGCATTGGTTGGCGGTTATAAATATGCAATGCTGTTTCAACAGCATCTTGCCAAAAGGACTTCAGAAGACATGTGTGTTGCCAAATAGCTTTAGCTTTCTTGAGAAGAGTTTGATTGAACCTCTCGGCCTGTCCATTCTGCTGAGGAGTATAGGGAACAGAGGTCTGGTGCGTAACACCGCTGGAAGAGAAGAAGAATTGAAGTTCCTGTCCCAGATATTCCCCCCCTTGGTCAGAACGTACAGAGGTGAGTGAATGACCAGTAAAGGTCTGAGCCCAAGACACCATGTTCTTGAAGTGCTGAGTGACAGCATCTTTGTTACGGATAAACACAACAAGCGCATAACCAGAGTAATCGTCAATAAAAGTCAGAATGTACTGTGCACGAGAACATGGTTCGACAGGCATCGGACCAATGAGATCTGTATGAACCAGTTCTAAAGGATGTGTGGCACATTTCTGAGAGGAAACAAATGGCCTATCATGCATCTTTCCTAGGGCACAGCCCTTACAGGGAGAATCGTCAATACCAGACAAATTAATTGGAGGGATACCTTTAACCATTTTGTTGGCTTGATGTAATGCATTCTTTGAAGGATGACCCATCCTTTGATGCCATAGATGATAAAAATCATCAGATCCTGACAAAGAGGAGATAAGACCATTCATTGGAGTAATCGATCATGACTGAATCCAATGAAGGTTATTACTTGGACACAAGGCAGATGCCTGCATGACCAAGTCTCCCTTTGCGTTCCAGATACTGGACATCTTGCTATCAATTTCACGTCTATAGCCTTGGCTTGTGAGCGAGGAAATTGATATCAGGCAGTGAGTGGCATTTGGAGTATACCAAACTTCCTGTAACACTATCGGTTTCTGCATAGAACCGTCTTGCTGTATGATGACTTTGCCAGGACCATACATGGGAATCTTCTGTCCACTTGCAACTTTAGCATAGCAGACTCTAGATCCAATGTGAGAGGAAGCATCTTCGAAAGGTGAGAGATGATTGGTACAACCACTGTCAAACATCCAGTGGTTTCTGGCAAAGTCTGAGTCAGAATCTCCTCCTAGCATGAAAGCACTGTGATAATAGTCAAGCATATCGTCATTGTCATAACCGTCTGGTACAGCATTACTGGTGTACCGCAACCGTGATCCTATGTACCATGGTTGTTCCACAGGTAGCTCTCTGATAGGAGGCACAGGAAGCCAGGTTGTTGCATGATCAATGCGATCTACATTCCCAAAAGATGAAGTATTAGAAATGAGTCCACTGAGTGACAAAGTCACCTTCTTCTTCTTCTCTCTCCTTCTCCCCTTGAATGCAGTAGACTTCTCAGAAGGGGGATTCTCCGAAGAAGTCCCTTCAAAAGGGCGTGGTAGAAGGTCCGGCCATATCCGTGTTCATACCATTATCCTCTTCCATCTGCCATCCTGGATCTGCGATGATGCTGCTGGATTCTTCCATCTTGAAGTTGTCTTCAATATGATCCATAAATCTAAAGGTAGGATCAAGGAATTCTTCTTCAGCAGATTCTTCCTGTATGACCTCATTGGCAAAGCCAATAACCTCGTTAGCTCTACCTTTTCCCTTATCCTGCTTCCACTTCTAAGCCCATGCCTTGTTTTGCTTACCATTTGGTTTGTTAGACCAACTTGGACCCTTCTTTTTTTGAGAAGGTCCGGCAGATTGCTGCTGTTGATAGGGTTGGTAACTGCTACCCTGACCTTGATACAGTGGTCTCTGGTAAGAGGGATTCTGGTTCCTCCATTGATTTTGCTGTGGAGGACCACACTGTATGACAGCAGTTCTGTTAGCAGAACTATCTTCAGATTCCAAATTGGAGATCCTAGAAGCAAGAAGCTTGGAATGGCGGGTGGAGTGAAGATTGACTTTGGACAATATATGCTTGGTAATGTTGTCCATGTTGAAATCAGCTTCAGCAACTGTAGCAGTGAGGGTAGAGGATAGAGTATGGAAATCGTCAGGAAGTAGGGTGAGCAAAAGCATTGCCCTAAAGTTCTGAGGAAGATTGAGACCAGCGGCTTGAAGCTGTGCAAACAGCTGAGTGACATGGCTAATGTCTTGAGTCGCAGATTTGACGTGGATACAACAGCGAGTGATGGTGTGGAAAAGTTGAAATTGGCCAGTGAGACCAGCGGTACCAAAGAGGCTAGCAAGCTTGTTCCATAACCCTTTGGCAAGGGATATGGGGTTAGCTAGAGCTGCCCAGTCCTCCTGGACATGACTGATCAGTGAGTCATTGATAGTGGATGCGATGAAACCGTTGATTCACTTATCTAGTAGCTTTCACTTAGCTTCATCAGCAGCGTCAGCCATATTAGCGAAGAGCAAGGTTCCATTGATCATCCCCCAAACAGAGTACATCTGGAGGGTAGAGTGAAGTCGAATGACCCAGGTTTGATAGTTGGACTGGCCAACAAGGAGAGGGATGCGACCCATGGTAGTGGAGTTGATCTTGAGTTCAGTGGAAGTGGGAAGTGCGGCCATTGTAGAGGACTAAAGGAGATCTGCAAAAGCGTTATCAGCAAAGAATGATTCATAAACCAATGAGATAAAGGAATAGGAAGTAGGAGTGAATAAAGTTTCCAAGCCCATTGTCAAACTTTTTCTATGATACCATTTTCCTTTTCCAGACTTTCTGAGCCAACATTTCTGATGATTATCCTTTGAAGTGCGTTGAGGTGATGAATGTGTATTTCTCGATCCACTAGGAATCGGCAAGGGGGCTAATGATTTGAAAGATTCGAACCATAAACTCGCAAAATAATGTGGATTCCCAATGTAAACATTGGAAATAAAGCCCTCTTGTACACAAATATCTATTTCAGTGCAAGGATGATAAGGGTAAGTAAAGTTGGAGAAACCGTTAAACTCTAGAAAATTGTCATATAGAAAAGGGAAATCGGAATGGTATACGTAAGAGAAACCAAGAGGTAGCAACCAAGCAGGAGGAAAAGGTGTATCGTGAAGGAATTCAAGACTGCTTGCAAATCCTTCTGATGCATTCACCTTCCTCTGCAGCTCTTCGATGGATTCTTCATCTAGCTCTCTGTGCAACTCTGTCATAAATGGTGTCAAGCTCATCTTGAGTGCGAGCGGATTTGATAAGACACTGTAAGTGACGTTGTGAGCGAAGCTTCAGATCGGAGCGGGAAAGGCAATGGAAATAAGAGTTGAAGGCCCAGTTCCAGTCAACCTGAAGTTGATGGTAAAGGTATAGTGGCCAGCCTTGGTTAATACGATCCTGAGAATAAGGAAATACCCAGTTGGGTTCAAGTGACTTTTCAAGTTTCTAATGAGTGAGCGATGGCATAAGGTGATGATGATGAATAATTTTGAGACCTTGGAAGTGGACAAAAGCACCAGGGGTGGAGTGATAAGTCTCAGATGGGAAAGCCCATCCGGCACCCTCATAGGCAGATGCAAGAGTCTTGTCTTTGAAGATGAACAAGTTAATAGAATGGTCCTCGACCACTCATGACTCGCATGGTAAAATCCTGAAAGGAGTTACCACACGGCTTGCTCTATGAGCTTCATCAAGACTAAGCATCTTGTGAGTGTGACTCTGCCAGATTGGTGCCACCTCAATGCGGACGAGGCTGCCTTCTTCGTTGTCTTCGAATGTCCGAATGTTTGGACACTGCAGAATGGATGCCAAAGTCCTCGGCGTCTGAAAGGTGGTGAACGTCCGGGATAGGTAGCAATCCCAGGTTGCTGGGTCTTCCCCGGATAGTTTGTCCTCCAGATACACGATTTCCTCTAGATTGGGATCGTGCGCCATCAGAAACGTGAAGTTGTCCTTGTTGACTGTGAAGGTATTGTAGTTGACTGGGTAGGCTAGGACTGGCATTTTGAGGACGTGAGTACGGAGGTGGTGGAGGAATGGGCAAAGGTGATGATGAGGAGGAAAGTCATGGGATATCTTCTTTGTCCAACTCAGGAAAGTTCTCAAGGTCTCTGCGGATACAATGAGGAAGTGGAGGTGGAGAAGGATGAAGTTGGAGAGAAGTGGGAATGACTTGTAGGAAGGTAAAAGGTCTTCGCCAGTAGTCCTCGAAGTCCTCGGGTAACTCGTAGAGATTCCTCAAAATGGTATAGCCGATCTCAGGATGTTGACAATATTCGCCTTGCTCAAGGGAGTGACAGCAAACAGGGCAGGGAAGTTGAAGAGGTATACTATTGGGATTGGAAGGAGGTGGGATTGGATGGTTTACCTTGTGCAACAGTTCTGTGTGAAGCATGGCACGCAATGAGTATCACATGTTACCAATCCGATTAGTGAATTGCAAATAAAAGTTGTCAAGCTCATGCTTGAATAACAGTTCACCATTCTCCACAATAACCTCAACCATGTTTTCATGAGTCAAAATCTCACTGCCAACCACAATATAACCAAAAGCAGATGCCATCATCGACAATAAAGTCGAGAGTCCAGTAATCAACCAAGAACCCATGTGCACAATGTTAGATGGCATCGGTGAATTCAAAAGACAAATGTCAAAGTGTCAATGCAGGGCTCATAACCTATTGGAAGTAAAGCCTTCCAATGGCACAGGGACAAGAGGGGATGAACACTTGATGGGAGGCTCACCAAGTATTGAGGGTTGATGGTTGATAGTCAAGGGTGAAGCTTGTAGGTGTGCTTCTGGTGTGGATGTGGAACAGGAATGAAGAGAGGATTCTTCGTTAGAGAGAGAAGGGCAGTAAGGCCCTCCTTATATATAGACAGGGTATGTTTGTACCTGTGTACTATATAGTACCTATAAAAGGTATATCACAGAATGTGATAGAACATTATAGAACAAAGGAAAGATAAGGTGAGATAGTAAGAATAGTATCCAATAGGAATAATAGCTCTTATCAGAAGAGCACTGCTTCTTATCTATAGTGTAATATGAATAGCGTAAGCCTGAAACAACAGCTGACCTATGATGTCATGGTCTAGAATGTGTCACATGATGATGTCATGTGATCAGGCCCAGAATCTGGTTATGTAATAGAAGATCAGAAATAGAATACCAGATTTTCAACAGCTGTCGTCTCTGTAGATGTTCCTCTGTTCACCAACCACCTCCACAAAGATCCTCCTTCCAGCGAGGATATCATCCTCCTTTCTGTTCTTCTCCATAATCCTCAGATTGCCTCCCACATTGACCATTTCATCAAAGTCGGCTCTCCCCTCCACATGCTCTATGGTGTCTACCTGCAGAACGAAACCATCCTGATGCACGCGAATGTTCCCTCCTCCCACACTGAAGTAACCCTTCGTGACTGACTCATCCTCAACGATGCTCAATGTTATGATTCATCCAAGACTACCTTTTTTTTTCCTAACCTCATTAGCTATATGCTGTATTCATACGAGTCACTCGTTTGACTCCCATCTCATACACTTTCTTTCTTTACTTTGCCTCATGTGACCTTATCCAGTTGGCTATTGCTGTTTCTATCACGTGACTCCACAGTCCACAGTCATGACGCCATTGACTGCGCATTCTATCTCTGCCCTTCTTATTTGTAATTCTAATGATGCATTGCTTTCTCATTGGCTCCCCTTATCGTACGACATGTCACCCCTTTTCCATTTACCATTCATAGTTATTCCTTCCCATGGTCCATGCATGGATCCCTTACGTATAAATACCTGCGCTTTTGCAGCAGAGATCCTTAGCTTAAACCTCCCTTGTCTTACCTTAGCATCTCTGCAATCAACAAGGTCCTTATCCCTTCATCCCTTCGTCTCCGTTGCCTGTTGCCCGCTATGTGTTCGCTTTTGCGACCATAGATCCCTTGAACCTGAGGACGGTCGGTATTGCCTTAGCACATCCATACTCCGTGCCTACATCATTACTTTGCACTAGATCACTGGACAACTCACTTCGCCACTTGATCACTTCACGTGTCAGTGGATTCTCCCACATCACGTGATCGCTTATGCATCCATGAAATACCCTCGAACCCTCGACACTTAGGACCTTCCTATGCCTTCAAGGGCTACGTCCGATCCTACCTGAGTCAAGCATAACACTCGAGATGTACAAGCCCAGCTCTACATTGCCATGTACTAGCTGGATATGCTTCCCTTCTTGGTCAGCATAGACCAATACCTCTTAGATCTTGCTGCCCGTGTTTATCCTCTCGCCGAGAATCTTGCCACTCTCATCTCTGCCTGAGAACAAGCTGCCACTATCTTAGCCAGCCATGAGGCTGCCATCCATGTTGGCTGCCACCTTCCTATTTCCAATCCACCCACTCCCTTGCATCCCACCACCATCCCAGAGGATGAGAAACCCCCAGTCGAAAACATTGACCCTGCATACCTAGAACATGAACCAAAGACACCTTTTGCCTCGTCCTCCCCCCTCAGCGAGTACACCACAGAAGCTCTGCACCACATTGAAACCTGCAACTTCCAAGGTGATCCACTTCTTCCTTCCAATCTGCACTACCCCCAGGTGTGCTTCCAATGCTGCTGCCTCGGACATATGAAACAGGACTGCCCCACATACTCCTGCCCCTTTTGCTTGAACTTTGTCCCCAGCCATAACCAGACTCAGTGCCAAAGTTACTGGTGCTCCCAGTGTGGACGACAAGCACCAGAACACCACACAGATGTCTGCATCTGGCATCACTGTGATCATACCACTTCCTCCTCCCCTTCCTCTTTCCCACACTAGTCCTTTTGTTCCCACACACAAACTCCTTCCAGCGGTTCTCAAGGAACCAATAGATCCCATCACTCATCAGGACACTCTCATCCAATCCCTATCCCTCCGCCTATTGAGACTGAGCATCTTGATGATGTCTACATAGACAATGATCCCTTCGACGATGTCACCTATGCCAACATGACAGGTTCCCCATAAATGATCTCAGTGGAACTTTGACTGTACTGAGGGGGTAATGTTATGATTCATTGGACTACTACTTTTTCCCCCATTTCTTTAGCTATATGCTGTATCACTATGAGTCGCTCATTCAACTCCCGCCTCGTACGCTTTCCTTTCTTCACTCGTCTCACATGACTTTGTCTAGTTGGCTATTGCCATTTCCTTCACATGATTCCGCAGTCCACAGTCATGACACCATCAACTGCGCATTGGTTTTCCAATTCCTTTCATTTGTAATACTAATGATGCATTGTCTTCTCATTGGCTCTGCATATTGTACAACACATCATCATTATTTCTCCTACCATTCTTAGTAGCCTCTTCTCATGGTCCATGCATGGATTCCCTACATATAAATACCTGTGCCCTTGCAACAGAGATCCTTAGCTTAGACCTCCCTTGTCCTTACCTAGCATCTCTGCAATCGACAAGGTTCTCGATCCTTCGTCCCTTGTCTCTTCGCCCCTTGAACTCTTGAATCCAAGGACGGTCAGTATTGCCTTTGATGCAACTGTACTCCATGCCTAGTTGTTACTGTTGCAGACCACTGCCAGACAACTCACTTCACCACATAATTGCTTATGCGTCCATGGAATCCCCTTGAACCCTTAAACTTTAGGACCTCCCTACACCTTCAAGGGCTACATCTGATCCTACCTGGGTCGAGCATAACACTAAGGGGATCTAGCAGAGGAGCAAGCTGGAGAGCTTAGTCAGTAGGCCCAGAAGGGCCATGCACAGCATTGTAGTCAGGTCATGTCCATTATTATCATCATCTGCACAGTGTCTGGAGCTAGTAGCCCCTGCCCCCTCTCCATTGTGGTGACGAGAGCAGAATAGCACCCACGAACAACACAACTGCATCTGGGAAGCAAAGCAAGCATTCCATGAATTCACATGCAGCTCCAGCTGGAACACATATCCATCTGGACTCATCCAGAGCTAAGTACTACACAATTTAAAGAACTTACCGAGTACTCAGAGACAAACTGCTGCCAAAGAAAAGTAGGGAACCACAACTGCAGAACAGCAGAGGTCGTTTCCTCAAAGCAGCCTCAGAGTGGTCATTACAGCTGTTTGCAAAACTATGCGGAAAACGCGATTGAAAATTCAGCCATTGGAGACTGCCAGGACAGGACCCCAAATGCAATGCAGCCTGTTTGGGTGTGTGACCATCGCTCATGACTATTGCCTTCCATCCGCCATGCCCCCATCATCACCAGCTCGCAATGCAGAAAAAGTTGTCTATACCTTTGCTGTCTCTCTGACAGTCTATTCCCTCCTCAAGAAGAAGGCTTCTACTAAGGGAAAAGCATCTACCTTGAAGGAAGAGAAGTCTATCAAAGTCAAAGAACTGCATTCTTCTGCTAACAACACTAACTACCTCAACCTTCTGCAAAGCATTCTTGACAAGCACGGACAGGATCAATACAAGGTATCTGAGAAGAGGTGTTTTCCATTCAAGTACGTGCCATTGGGGGCAAAAAGGTCAGCCGTTTATTGTTTTGTTGCTCATACGCTACATATGCTAATTGATGTTCTGTTCTCCCTCAATTCGTTTAGCCAGCACTCCAGTGAAGCGATGGACATTGACCATGAATCTGACTACAAGGAAATGGTAACAAAGATTGAAGAAAGCAATCCCACCACGACCAAGATCTTTGTCGACATGAAAGAGATTCAGAAACTCCCCACCTTGGGTGATCTTGAGGACAAGGAGAGTAAGACGACTGATAAGGATGTTGGCGAGGTATATACATGTCTGTTGTGCTATTCAAATTTACCACTGATGAAATCAACAGAATCCATTGCTCAAAGCTGCTGACTATGACTTGCGCCTTACCCATTGGCATTTGAAGCTCAAAAATCATTACAAGAACAATTTCAATGACGGACTTACATATGTCAGCCCATTGGGGACGATTCCACTCACTCCGGCCATGGTTACTGATTGGTTCTGTGCACTAGTAAGTCTTTGCTGGTTTTTATCACGAGAATATTCTAACCAGCTTATAGGAGGAAGGGCTGGCCACACTAAGCACTCTGCCGAACATTGAGTCATTCAATTTTGCCCACAAAGGGCAGCTGTTATGATTCGTCTTGGACTACCTTTTCTTTTCCTAATCTTCATTAGCTATACGCTGTATTTCTATGAGTCGCTCGTTCGACTCCCGCCTCGTACGCTTTTCCTTCACTTCATCTCACGTGACCTTATCCAGTCGGCAACTGCCATTTCCATCACATGACTCCGCAGTCCGCAGTCATGACGCCATCGACTGCGCATTTCATTTCCGATCTTCTATTTGTAATTCTAATGACGCGTCGTCTTCTCATTGGCTGCCGTTATCATACGACGCGTCACCCTTTTCCACTTACCATACCTAGCTCTCCTTTCTCATGGTCCGTGCGCGGACTCCTTACGTATAAATACCTGCGCTCTCGCAGTAGAGATCCCTAGCTTAGACCTCCCTTGTCTTACCTAGAAACCTCTGCAATCGACAAGGTCCTTGTACCTTCGTTCCTTCGTCCCTTGTCTCCTCTCGCCCACTACGCGTTCGTCTTTACGACTGTAGATCCCTTGAATCTGAGGATGGTCGGTATTGCCTTAGCGCATCCATACTCCATGCCTACGTCGTTACTTCGCGCTCGATCGCTGGACGACTCACTTCGCCACTTGGTCACTACTCGTGCCAGTGGATTCCCCCGCACCACGTGACC
>JBBPRF010000919.1:0-13203 GCA_038092875.1 Lanmaoa pseudosensibilis | reverse complement strand
CCCTCATTGCCACCCGTGAACAAGCCGCCGCCCTCTCACTGAGGACATTGCTGCCCTCATTGCCACCCGCGAACAAGCCGCCGCCATCTCGGCCGGACATGAAGCTGCCATTCATGTCGGTCACCATCTTCCCATTTCCAATCCACCCGAACCCATGCGTTCCGCCGTCATCCCTGAAGAAGAAGAAGAACCCCTGGTCGAACATATCGACCCCACATACCTGGAACGCGAGCCACACAAACCAGAGACCCCATCCACCTCGTCCTCTCCCCTCGATGTCCACGCTCAGGAGGCGTTACACTGCATAAAGACCTGCAACTTCCACCCCTCTCCTCTCGCCCCATCCGATCCACGATACCCTCTCGCATGCTTTCAATGCCGAAGCCTCGGACACATGAAACAGGATTGTCCCACCTACAGTTGTCCTTTCTGCCTCACCTTCGCCCCGGGTCATAACCAAACACAATGCCAGAACTACTGGTGCTCCCAATGCGGACGGTGAGCCCCCGGTCACCATGCAGACGTATGCATCTGGCGTCGACGCGACCACACCACACCATCTTCTTTCTTATCTTCTTCTTCACACCGGTCCTTTCGCTCCTGCACCTGGACCTCTTCCAACAGCTCTCGAGGGTCAAACAGATCTCGTCACTCGTCAGGATGCCCTCGTCCTATCCCTATCCCTCCACCTATCGAGACTGAGCATCTCGACGATGTCTACGTGGACAACGACCCCTTCAATGACATGGCTTATGCAAACATGACTGGTTCTCTGTGAATTAGTCTCAGTGGGACTTCAACGGTAACGAGGGGGTAATGTTACAATTCATCTTGGACTACTCTTTTCTTTTCCTAATCTTCATTAGCTATATGCTGTATTCATACAAGTCGCTTGTTCAACTCCCACCTCGTACGCTTTCTTTTTACTTCATCTCATGTGACCTTATCCAGTTGGCTATTGCCGTTTCCAACACGTGACTCCACAGTCCGCAGTCATGACGCCATCGACTGCGCATTTCATTTATGCCCTTTTATTTGTAATTCTAATGACGTGTCGTCTTCTCATTGGCTGCTGATATCATACGACGCGTCACCCTTTTCCCACTTACCACACTTAGTTCTCTTTTCTCATGGTTCATGCGCGGATCCCTTACGTATAAATACTTGTGCTCTCACAGTAGGAATCCCTAGCTTAGACCTCCCTTGTCTACCTAGTAGTTCCTGCAATTGACAAGGTCCTTGAACCTTCATTCCCTCGTCCCTTGTCTCCACTCACCCACTACACATTCATCCTTATGACCGTAGATCCCTTGAACCCGAGGACGGTCGGTATTGCCTTAGTGCATCCGTACTCCATGCCTACGTCGTCACTTTGTGCTCGATCACTGGACGACTCACTTCGCCACCTGGTCACGTCACGTGCCAGTGGATTCCCCCGTGTCACGTGATCGTCTACGCATCCGTGAATCATTCGAACTCTTGACACTTAGGACCTCCCTACGCCTCCAAGGGCTACGTCCGATCCTACCCGGGTCGAGCGTAACAGGTTCTTCATTGATGGAGTCAGGCGCTTGAACGCCTCGAGGGAGTGCTGTGGCTGAGGCCTTGCCATTTATGATGTCAAGGATTCATTGGCTGGGCTTTCAGATTCGTTTGGCCCGTGGTTCCTCATTGTCATCTGGTAGGTCCTTGGAATGGAGTGGCGGAGAGGCGAATGGTGAGGGTAGTGGGGTGAGCGGTGATAGTGGTGTGACAGGATGAGTGGCAGTGGATGGCACGGTAGTGGGATTTGCCGGGGGCTGTGTGGACATGTCAATAGGCGTAAGGGGTGGCTTAGTAGCGATGACAGAAAGGGGTCGCTGTGCTAGTGTGCCAGTGCCTAAAATGGTAAGTGGTTCCTCCCCCTCAATGGCACACGGCGTGGCATCGAAATGCACATTGTGCTCAATGGTCACAGTGCGTTTTGATGGCCAATACACACGGTAAGCGTTTTCAGTGTGGTCGTTAATCCCCATCCACTTCCCTTGCTCAACTCTCTCCCCTAGCTTCGATCCAGCGCCCATTTTGACAAAGACAGGTGATCCCCACTCGCGCAATTTGCTCAAGTCAGGCGTCTTGCCCAGCGTGACCTCATACGGCGATTTGCCTGCAAGTACCTTGGTAGGTGTCCGATTCTTCAACCATACGGCATGACGCACGGCCTCTCCCCACAGGAATTTCGGTAGCCCACTCGCATGCAACATTGCACGGACTTTCTTGAGGATAGTTCAGTTCAGCCGCTCAGCCACTCTGTTGTGCTGCGGAATATCATGTGCGGTCAAGCGCTGCACCGTTCCCTGTGACCGAAGGTAAAGTACAAACACTTTGCTTTGGTACTCTCCCCCTCGATCCAAGTGAAGCAATTTGATTTTCGCCGCTAGCTGTCGGTCTAGCCATGCCTCGAAGCCGCAGTAGGCATTGAACATCTCACTCTTTTGACGCAAGAGGTGAAAATGGGTAAGTTGTGTGTTGTCATCCGTGAAGGTTACATAGTAGTGCTTTCTGCCAAGTGTAGCGACAGGTGACGGCTCCCAAACGTCAGAATAGACAATGTCACTGATGGCATCGGCTCGCAGACCCCCGCGCTGCTTGGCTATGGGCTTGCGCATGGCCTTTCCATAGATGCACAACTCACAGAAGGTATCCGGCTCACTTAGGTCGAATTCGAGGCCACTGACAAGACCTGTTTCAGCAAGACGGCGAGCAAAATTCAGCGTGATATGACCCATTCATTGGTGGAACTCCATCACAGTGAGTCATTCCGTTGCAGCAGCAGCATGCTCCCCTTCATGCACAACTTGATACAGGCCCTTTGCCGATTGCGGTATGCGCCCGATTATTTCTCCATCAGCATCACGGATTGTGCAATACCCTTTTGCAAAAGTTGTTGAGAGGCCAAGCTCATCAAGATGGCCGATCAACACGAGCGTGTACCCCACTTCGGGTGAGTACAAAACCTCTGTTAGGCACAATTTTGAGACCTCAACACCATTCGGCACTTCTATAATCAGGTCATCTACATCCATGGCGCTGAACTTCTGTTTGTTCACCGCAGTGAAAGACTTCGGTGGGATATCTTGGACATTTATCATGTGGTCTTGGTCTGGGGTGATGTGACGTGTAGTGCCCAAATCATATAGCTCAACGCAGGCGGTTTCGTCGCTGTGGTTGCTAACCTCCATAGTAGTGTTCTCCAGGTTGCTTTCAGTTGTGGGGCAAGGGCCAGTGCAGCTGCTTGACATCTCGTCATCAGCCTCATGCGCTCAAAACTCCTCATCATCCCATCTGCAGCCCCATGGGCTGTCATCGCCAGCAACTGAGAACCAGTCGTCGTCATCGTCAGATACATTCTGCATTCTATCAGGTAGGTCTCCACGTTCATCATCGTTGTCTGATTCCTCTGTCAGCAGGTCGGGGAGGGACTCATCATCCTTGACTACTCCAAATACGCCGTCTTCGGAGTCATCATCAACTACTGCGTGGGTGTTGTAAGCAGGAGTTGCTTTCTTCTCACTTTTGTCATGGTCCCTTGCTAAATGCTCTTCAGAACCACAGGTCCAACACTTGCATTTCGGGCAGTCACCACATGGAAGTCGTCTGCCTCTGCCTCGTCCTTGACTGGGCGCAGTCACAGCCATTGCCTCATCACGGTCCTTTGCATCGGTATGACTGGAGTGTTTCATTTTTTGTCATTTCGCTTCTTCACTAATGATGGAGATGAGGACGTCAGGTTCTATGGTTTTAGTCGATGTGTAGAGGTGAGCAGCCACAAGCTGGCTTGATGCAAAGTTGGCGAGGAAGTTGGGGAGGGACCTTATGATCATCGAACGGTAATTCTTCTTGTCAATTTCGACACCCACAGATGCTAACTCCTCACGCTTTGTTCACAGACCGTCTAGGAACTGGCGAACGTCGCCGCCCTTTGTCATTTTGGAGTCCAGGAACTGCGTATGTAGGTCCGTCTGCACGTAAGTGCCCTTCTTGGTATACTTGCGCTCGATTTCCGCCCACATCTCCTTTACAGTTTGGATCTTGTGGATTTTCAGCGCGGTCGAATCAGGAATGCACTAAGTGAGTAGATGCTTCGAAATACCCTTGTTCTTCTTCCACTTTGTGAGTATTTCTATTTCAGCTGGTGTCAGGGTGCCATTGAACGTTGGTTTTGCGGCAGTCCCATCGAAGTGACCCTACATTTCCTTTGCTTCAACAGCGGTCTGGAAATGGAAAGCAAAAATTGCCCAGTTTGTGCCTTTGACATCAAGTTTGGGCACGTTGCTGGGGAGTGTATCAGTGGTAATGGGTATGGTGGTTGACATGGTGAGTATATTTCGATTTACTGCGAAGCAGCAGGGCTCATAACCTGTGATTTCTAGACGAGGGAAACTCAGTCGTTGCGCGGGTCAATGGACTGTATGAATTTACCTAGACAAGGGAAACTAGGTATGACATAAGTACATTGATATAGGGATGGTATATGAGAAGTGGCTCACCTCAGTCATTGTGTGGATCAACGGACTGAGGGGAGAGACACTTCAGCAGGGCAGCTATATACTCGTAGGTATTTATATCAGGGTACGTGGTGCGAAAACAGTAATTCTAGGGTGAAAGGAAAGGGTGAGTAGAGTTACTTGTGTATGAAGAATGATCGTGTCTGTGGAATGGACAGTTAGTATCTAGCGAATAGAAAAAGGAATGGCTCATGCCACAAGAATGTAAGTACGAAAAGGTAAACTGTATAGTGGCAGCTGCATGCACGCTTGCATAATCCGACAGTAACCCATGCCATAGATGTGTAATCATCATAGAAGACGATGGCGTATTTGTATTTATGATATGATTCCATCTCAAATGATTTGAGATCTGAATGAATCAGCTCAAATGGCACAGTTGCCCTTTGCTCAGTGTGAGGGAACAATCTATTGGGTTGTTTGCCTAACTGGCAGCCTGGACAGATTTTATCGTGAGTGGGGATTTTTATGTCTGGAAAGTCCTTTAAATGCTTTGTGCAGCTTTGAGCATGTCCTTTGAAGGGTGCCCTAAGTGGTGATGTAGCAATTCATAGTTCACAGAGGCCATGGACCTATTGGCATGTGGGTGAATAGGAGTGGCGCGTATCCAGAACATAGTGTCTGGTCCATGTGAATAGAAGGACAATACAGTCCTTTTGACGTACTTATCGTAGAAATCAATGTATCCTGGACTAACATTGATGGTGAGGCAACGATCCTTTAACAAAGTGTCCATTGAGATGAGCTGGAGGTTGCATTGTGGCATATATACTACCGGTGATAATCGCACAGTAGACCCATTATACTCAAGTAGGACTGTCCCTTCACCCAGGATGGGTGCCTTGCCACTTGCAGTTTGTGAATAGTGAGGAGTGGAATATTGTTGGTACTCCATGAAGTTCTTTTGATTGTAGGTGAAATGGGTGGAAGCCCCAGAATCTAGGAGCCACATGTGATCAGGATTACTGAAGTCATGGGCACGCTCTTTACCTTTGCTAGATGACTTGCTACAATTATCACACATGGCAGAAGGGAGCGGTAGTAGATTTTTACATTTACTATCTACTACAGATGAGCACGTATATATGATGCAGTTCTGTGGCGTATATTGCACATCAGCATCTGAGTTAGAAGAGTGAGGAGGGACTAACTATTCTTTGTCAAAGCCAAAGTCCGAGGGGTCCCCCAAAAACTGGTCCTCGCCCTCATTGCTGCCGTTGAGGTTGTAGTACTGGTTGAGGTACTTGTCGGTGTACCCCTCACCCAATGACACAGTGTCTTCCTCATCAATGTTCATAATGGCGGTGGTGGGAATGAGGGTATGGTCAAGGCGCTCCTTGAGGGTGTGCCAACCATAGTCAGAAATCGGCGGTGGAGCTGGGGAAGGAGAGCGGTGGCTGATGAAGTTGACAGGCGGTGGAGGGAGGTGACCTGACTCAAAGGTTGGAATTGGTCGCTGAGTGGCAATGGGTTCCAGTGTCCGAATAGTCTGGGGTGTCAGAGTTATCTCAAGATGGTGAGTGAGACTTATAGTCTGCTGTGTTTGAGGGAAGGTGGGGGGACTGTAGCTGGTGGCCCTGGTGGTGTGTGCGAGAGCGCAAGGATCTTCGACTGGATATGACATAGTGGGGAGCGTGGATGAAATGATGGTGGATGAGAAGGCAAAGGAGGCAGAAGTGGAGGCATTGTTGGCATTATTCTTCGGCTTCTTCTGCCAGTTGTCCTGCTTTTCCTGCCCCTCCTTGGAGCACTTGCCTCGATGGCTGTGCTTACCTTGCCCCTGGCCCTGCTACTGTTGGCCACTCGTTGAACCTTGGGGTTGTTGCTGCTGTTGAAATTGGGGGTCGTTCCCCTTCCACTTGACAGCAGAAATCTTGTGGGCTTGCGCCCCAACAGACTGCTTCCCCTTCCTTGTTGAGTGTTGCTGCCAGGTAGTGGTGACAGCCTTCTCAAGGTCAGCGAGGTCAGGGACCTTTTCGGTCTCCTTACTGGTCAACTCCATTGACCTTTGATTCATTATCATCATCATGACTCCTGCGTATTGAGGTGCTTTGGCAAGCACCATCATGAGTTGGATCTTCGCGTCAACTGGGTATTGCAGCTTTGCAAGCCGTGCGAGGTGGGCATTGATCTTGGCAAAGGCAGGAGCAGGGTAAGAAGTTTCTGGGATTGGGACATTGAGGAGGGACTTGAATTCCACAAAAGCAAAGGCAAGGGATGGGGTGGAGTAGGACTTTTCAAGGGTATCCCAAAGCTCACGGGTGAGAGAGTAGTTGCAGTAGTTGGCAAAGATGTGTGACTCCACCTTCAACATAATCAGGCCCAAGGCCTTATTGTCATTGTCCTCCCAATCCTGGATCTCCTTTGTGTGGTCGACCTTGATCTTGGTCTTAGCCTCATCTTCATATTCATGGATAGGGCAGGCATGGCACATGGAGGTCCAAAGACCCCTGGAGCAAAGGTAGTTGGCCATCTTGATACTCCAACACTGGTAGTTGGTACCATTAAGGCGGGGGACGTGGTTGTATGAATCAGAAGACATGGTAGATGTAGAAGATAACTTGGGGTGAAAAGACATCAGTACTGAACCATGATAGTTTAAGTGGAAAATGGGAGTGAATATAAATCGCTCATTCCTGAACGTTTTCAGAGCCCAGTTGCTTGAAGCGATATAGTCTCCCCCTAGATTTAACTAGGTGACATTTTGTACTGAGAGTGTTGAAGATGCATCACAGCAGTCTGGCATAAAGACACTCAAGACATGTCAACATTCAAATTATCCTGGCGTAAAAGACGCACAGGGTGAAGTGGTGTTCAGTGTAAAGACACATGAATCACCATAGGTAGAGCACTGTGCATAAGCACGAGTGGGGCTCATAACCTGTTGAAGACAGGCATGTATTGACAGAGTCTCAACAGGCTACATATCTTGTTTTGCTGAACGCTTCACTGGTGATGGTGGTTTGAGGTAGAGAGTCTTATTTTTAACTCAGATCAATTGAGTCTGTATCTAAATACATAGAGTGTGTGAACTGTTTACTGTATGTGATATACTGTGTTCAACACTCTGCTCATCTCCTGCAGTATTGTAGGTCCTGTATCATAGTGTTGTAATGCATGCTTGATCAAAAGGAATATATTGCAATCAACTATGGCAAACGCACGACACGACAAATGACAACTGCACAACACAACAACTGCACAACACAACAAACAACAAATGCATGACATGACAAAATGAAAAAGGATGGGATGATGACACCACAACCATGATGCATCACAACAGAGTTCTATCAATCTAAGACAACAGTGAACTCACTGTGTGAGTTACACTGGGGCATAGCTTCTAGCTATAGCGACCACTTATAGGAGTAGGTCGAAGTCTCATAGAGTGAATAGGAGTCTCAGTACTTAAGATCGCAATCAATAAGGCTGGAAGACTAGAAACTACACTGGATTGCATAGAACTAGCTAAGAAATAGTAGTACAAGGGCAGCATATTTATAGGATTAGTGTTACAAACTTTCCCTTTGGCATTGACAACAACTGTTCTCCCTTTTGTTTCTCTTTCATGTGACTCAACTTAGACTTCACCTATAACCTTTTTGATAGTTTGGTTCTCGAGTACTAATTTCCCTTTTACCACCCTTCGAACAGACAGCCTCTTTCCTTTAAAGGGTATTCCCCTTTGTGGATTCCCTTCATTTCCCCTTCCAGTAGTTTGCTGTGGCATACCACTTGGTCCGTGCTCTGCAGCTGATCCTATAAATACACTGCCCTTGTACTACTATTCCTTAGCTAGTTCTACACAATCCAGTGTAGTTTCTAGTCTTCCAGCCTTATTGATTGCGATCTTAAGTGCTGAGACTCCTATTCGCTCTACAAGACTTTGCCTACTCCTATATGTAAGTGGTTGCTATAGCTAGAAGCTACGCCCCAGCGTAACAATCAGCTGCGGAGCACAGATCAAGCGGTGTCCCACAGCAAACTACTGGAAGGGGAAACAAAGGGAATCCGCAAAGGGGAATATCCTTTAAAGGAAAGAGGCTGTTCGTTCGGGGGGTGGTAGGGGGGAAATTGGTACTTGAGAATCAAACTATCAAAAAGGTTATAGGTAAAGTCTAAGTTGAGTCACATGAGAGAGAAACAAAAGGGAGAACAGTTGTTGTCAACGCCAAAGGGAAAGTTTGTGACAGTGTGTACCCACAGCGGGTTTAGGCTTCATGATGTATCCTGTTATGACTTGTTGCCCCAACAGTTGTCTGCTCTTCTTTTTCTTCATTGTGCCTTACATCGCTTGTTGTTTTGTCTTCTCAGACACTTTCTTAGTCTTGGAGCTTCACTTGGTACCCTACGCTTATCTCCTACAAGGGAGGTCATTCCTACAGCTTATGCTTACCATCTTTGCACCTTGATAGATTCCCTATTGCTACCTCTGGGAATCCTTATGGATTACACCTTCATCTTCCTTTAGTATTCTCCATCCTCACCCTAGCCTTCTAAGCTAGTTCTCCTTCGTCACCTTATCCAAGGCCCCTTTTGCCAATGCTATTCCTCTACCCTTCATTCATTACATAGCATCTCTTCATTTGACCTACATAGCATAGTATGCTAGCTTAGACAGCTACCCTTGTCTTACCTTAGCATCTCTGCAATCGACGGGGTCCTTATCCCTTCGTCCCTTCATCGCTTGTCGCCATCGCCTGCTACGCGTTCGCACTTGTGACCATAGATCCCTTGAACCTGAGAATGGTCAGTATTGCCTTAGCGCATCTGTACTCCATGCCTAGTCATCACTTCGTGATTGATCACTGGATGACTCACTTCACCACTTGAACACTTTACATGTCAGTGAATTCCCCCACACCATGTGACTGCTTACGCATCTGTGGAATACACTTGAACCTTCGACCCTTAAGACCTCCCTATGCCTTCAAGGACTACGTCCGATCCTATCCGGGTCAAATGTAACAAAAGGTCTCAGCTCTCTTTAACTGGCTACTCCTATGTAAGCTGCCACCATTTCTCACCAACTCCCCTCTGATCCCTGTTGGCGACCTCGTCGCCCTGCCCCTCCACCAGACTCTACCTCTGAAGATACCACTGAAGAGGATGACTTTCGCTTCGATCTCTTCATCTCAAACCTCACTCTACCCTCATGGGAAGAAATGCTCAAAGACACCCAGTTATCCCATCAGCTCTCTCACTCGTTCTCCATCCCTCATGAGCCCACTCCTCCCTCTCCCACTTCCATACAGCATTCTCCTCTTTTTCAGCTCCCCCCTCTGCAACCACCTCCACCAAAATCTACTATGTCCTCAAAACCCGTTGAACTTCGCCTCAGAGTGCCTAAAGCCTTCAATGGATCTTATGACTGAGCCGTTGAATGGCTCAACACTGTTGAAACTTACCTTTTGGTTAACATTGACGTGTATAACACCAACACCAAGAAGGTCGCATTCACCCTCTCCCATATGACTGAGGGATCCGCATGCACCTGGACTGGAACATTCCGCCAGACCACCTTGACTCAATCACCGCCCAATCTTGAGACTTTCCCTGACTTCAAAACGGCCTTCAAAAAGGTGTTTGAACACCATGACACTGTCAGCAATGCCATTGCCTGGCTCTTCACCACCCATGTCATCCTTAAGAAGGACAAACCCCATGCCACCACCTTGATGAACTACATCTCAGAGTTCAAAAACAAAGTTGCCCTCACCCAGATCAAGGACGAAAATGTCCTTATCCGATACTTTGCCTCTGGCATCCCTCCCGCGCTCATAACCAAGATCATGGGAATGGACACTGTCCCCACCACCGTTGATGCTTGGTACAACAAAGCTGTACACTTCCAAGCCCAATGGGACCACACTTGTGAAATCGCCCAGGTCAACAAGAAACCTTTGGGCAGTTACTCCTCATTCTCCCCTAGGAACTCCTCTACTCCCACCAAAGACCCCAATGCCATGGATGTTGACATCATCCAGGTAAGCAAGCTGACCGATGCGGAACGACAATGTTGCCGCAAGGAAGGCCTCTGCTTCTGCTGCTGTAAGCCAGGACATACATCCCTCAAATGCTCCACCTTCCCCAAAAAGCCAAGGAACAAATGCGTCAATAAGATTGAAGAAGAAATGCTTCCAAAGCTTGAAGAAGTTGAGGACGATGATGATGAAGAAAATGTCCATTGTGTTTCTTTTCTTTTGGATTTTTGAATTGGGGATCTGCTTTGACACCAGACTCCCCTTCTTCCCATAGTGGTGTAACTGTACCCTCTCTTGTAACAAAGGCAATAGAAATTGCTGTTCAAGTTATCATACCCTCGCACATGCTCAAAGCCATTGACACTTGTGCCCTCATCAACAGTGGGGCAAGCATCAACTGCATGGATTGGGACTTCGCCAAGAAAAACTCATTCCCCATCAAAAAACTCAAAGAACCCCTCTGTTACACTTGACCTGGTTAGGATCGGACGTAGCCCTTGAAGGCATAGGGAGGTCCTAAGTATTGAAGGTTCGAGTGTATTCCACAGATGCATAAGTGATCACGTGGTGCGGGGGAATCCACTGGCATGTGAAGTGACCAAGTGGCGAAGTGAGTCGTCCAGTGATCGGGCACGAAGTAACGACATAGGCACGGAGTATGGATGTGCTAAGGCAATACCGACCGTCCTCAGTTTCAAGGGATCTACAGTCATGAAGGCAAGCATGTAGCAGGCGATGAGAGACAAGGGACAAGGGACGAAGGGACAAGGACCTTGTCGATTGCAGAGATGCTAGGTAAGACAAGGGAGGTCTAAGCTAAGGATCTCTGCTGCGAGAGCACAGGTATTTATACATAAGGAGTCCATGCACGGACCATGAGAAATAGTAACTAAGAATGGTAATTGGAAAAGGGATGACGTGTCGTACAATAACGAGAGCCAATGAGAAGGCAACACGTCATTAGGATTACAAATAGAAGAATGGAAATGAAATGCGCAGTCGATGGCGTCATGACTGCGGACTGCAGAGTCACATGATGGAAACAGCAATAGCCAACTGGACAAAGTCACGTGAAAAGAGGTGAAAAGAAAAGTGTATGAGGCAGGAGTCGAGCGACTTGTATGAATACAGCGTATAGCTAATGAAAGTTAGAAAAGGAAAAGGTAGTCCTGGATGAATCATAACATTACCCCCTCATTACCGTTGAAGTCCCACTGAGACTAATTCACAGGGAACCAGTCATATTGGCATATGCCACATCATCAAAGGGGTCGTTGTCTACGTAGACATCGTCGAGATGCTCAGTCTTGATAGGCAGAGGGATAGGGATAGGACAAGAGTGTCCTGATGAGCAGCGAGATCTGTTTGACCCCTGGGAGCTGTTGGAGGAGGTCTGTGTGCGGGAGCGAAAGGACCAATGTGAAGAAGAAGAGGAAGAAGAGGAGGGAGTAGTATGGTCACGATGATGCCAGATGCAAACGTCGGCGTGGTGTCCCGGTGCCTGTCAGCCACATTGGGAGCACCAGTAATTCCGGCATTGGGTTTGATTGTGACCAGGGGCAAATGAGAGACAGAAGGGGCAGCGATATGTGGGGCAATCGCGTTTCATGTGCCCAAGGCTACGACATTGGAAGCACACTTGTGGATAGTGTGGATTGGATGGAGCAAGAGGAGTGGGGTGGAAGTTATGTGTTTTGATGCAATGTAACGCTTTGAGAGCGTGTTCATTGAGAGGGGAGGAAGAGGCGGACAGAGTAGAGGGTTCATGTGGTTCATGCTTGAGATATGCTGGGTCGATGTGTTTGACCAGGGGTTCTTCTTCTTCTTCGGGGATGACAGCAGGGCGCAAGGGTTCTGGGGGGTTCACGATGGGTAGATGACGGCCAACACGGATGGCGGCTTCATGGCCGGCCGAGATGGCAGTGGCTTGTTTGTGGGCAGCAATAAGAGTGGCTAAATCCTTGGTAAGAGGATGGATGTGAGAGGTGAGATCTAAAAGGTAGCGGTCAATATCGACCAGGAAGGGGAGCATATCCAGCTGGTACATGGCAATGTATAGCTGGGCTTGGACGTCATGGGCGTCATCAAGGATAAGATGGTCCTGAAGAGCAATTTCAGCACGGATGGAGGGGACATTGGTGTGCATGAGAATTGTTTTGTTTTGAAGGTAGGCACCATAAAGCGCATTGAGGGGGGAACCGGTTTCAATGAAATGGTTGATGTGAGAGGCGATGCAAGGGTTATGGAGGAGGACAGAGAGAAGGACAATGTCCTCGCCGGTGGGAGGGTCCTCACAGAGGCAATTGGCGAAAAGTGGGACATCTACTGACATAACAGCATCCTGTAAAGTAGTGATAGATACTGGTGTAAGAGGGACAGGAGCAGGAGCAGGAGATTGCTCAATAATTGGAGTGTCGGTAGGAATATCCAAGGATGAAGTCGGGGAATAAGCTCACTCAGAGGGAGGTGTTACACTCGACCCGAGTAGGATCGGACGTAGCCCTTGAAGGCATAGGGAGGTCCTAAGTGTCAAGGGTTCGAAGGTATTCCACGGACGTGTAAGCGGTCATGTGGCACGGGGGAATCCACTGGCACGTGAAGTGACCAAGTGGCGAAGTGAGTCGTCCAGCGATCAAGCGCGAAGTAACGACATAGGCACAGAGTACGGA
>JBBPRF010000918.1:0-13212 GCA_038092875.1 Lanmaoa pseudosensibilis | reverse complement strand
GGCGATACTCACGAAGAGACCAACGTCCGCTAATCCTCCTGGACAAAGAGACAAGACTAGTCGGGCGATACTCACGGAGAGACCGACGTCCGCTAGCTTATCTAACAAAGGGGATCCGGGGTAGTGGAAGTCGAAGGGGATTCGACTTAGACTCAAAGGTTTCAAGGGTGATTCAAGAGTACGCTTGTATTGCGAAGATCGAGAATGAGAATACAAGTTGTGTACGAAGAGTTTATATAATGTAGACCAGCGCGCACGGACCAAAGGAAGATCAAGACATAAAAGGAAAGAAAAGCTATGGAACTCTATGGAAGGCAGGGGACACTCGCCGTTGTGAGAGAAACGACGTAGGAGAGATAAGTCCGAAGATACGAATAAGCCCGAAGATAAAGGTCGTTAGAATAATTGTGAGAAGAGTGGAGAGGCGGTATTCGTAAGAAGGAAGAAAGCGGTATGAGGGCGGCTAGGAGTACCTTGCCAAGTGGTACGAGTACCGCGTAGAAGAAAGAGGACAATGTTCGAAGAAAGGAGGAAAATTGTAACAGATATGGGAAATCCCAGACCAGACCAATTGAGGTTTAATGGAACAACAGCTGAAGTCTATCTTGCTGATCTAAAACATGAGCCAACCAAATATCATGCAAATACAGGTCCAAGGATGTATGATATGGATTGGAAGGAATTTGCTGTCAAAGGTTTGGTGAAATTGACTTGTAGTGTTTGGCAGATAACTAATAGACATGAAAATTATTATTATTTAGGGAAATCCTCCATTCACTGGTGGTGTTATGTGCTCCATGCCATATTCCTTGTGTTCCATGGAGTCCTCATTCTGCTTCTGATATACCATCCTGAACACCACATTATAATGTCATCTGATAATCCTTGGGCAACAACAAGTTTGAGTGTTTGCCTTCAAGCATTCTATGTTGTATGTCCACCCTTACACCTCATCTGTGGCACAATGTTGATTTGGTCATGGATTTAGTTATATGCTTCTGGTCTGGTGTTCATTACACAGCAACTTGCTGTATCAGCTATGATTGCACAAAAGCTTTGTTTGACAGCAGTGCATGATATTGCTCAAGCATGGACTGGCATTGGAGCTGCAGTTTATGTACTGTGGCAGCAAGCAGTCATGCCATCATCCACTTGGAAAATACTTGGTGTGGTGATGTACTCAGCATGTGTCTCTGCTCTTCACATTGCCTCCTCCACTGTCATGCAGTTTACAGCTTTCAACAGCACCTCCACTCTGTCTGTCCAGTCAGCAGTGGCTTGGCCAAACAGCACCATTATTGCAACTGGAACTTGGTCAAGTGTAGTTCCAATTTTTCCACCAAGCAATCTGTCTAGCAACTTTCAGACCACTGGTCTACTCAACAATACCATCTATGATATCCTGAACCAAACCAATCCTCACTCTACAAATGCAACAGTAAATGCAACTTCCCTCCAAGCCAGCTGTGGTCTTTTATCAAATCTCTTCTTTTTTGGAGGAATAAACTTTGCCATTGATGATCTTGGTTCTGGAGGAATTTCAATTGGTGGTATGTCTCACTTCAGAATTCAGTGGTAATGAGTTGTAATGAATTTTTGATGTTTAGCAACACCTGCATTCTATCCAACAAGAAATCAGATTTTCTACTCCACATCTGAAGTTAGTAACTCATCCTTTGCAGTAGCTTCTCAGAAATGGCTTACTTTCCTTTGTTGGCCACCAAGAATGGATCTCCATCTTACAATAATTATCTATTTTTCATCATCACAACTGATGTTGAACTGGATGATTCAATTACTGGAAGCACAACAGGTCTTAGTGTCAACATCACACAAGGTATATATATATTGGGTAACAAGCTAATTCCATGTTCATATTGCTTACAGATGGTGACTCTCCAGTTATGGCATATGCTGCAGCATGTTCTCTATCATTTGAAACAAGTCAAGCCACCTTGGATCTTCAAGCTGGAACTCTTGTCCCAAGTCCAATCCAACCAGTTTCACAACCATGGAAGCTGTGGTCCCCAAGTACAGGACTATCTCAAAATCTTATAAGTGATGTAGGATTTATATTCTGTTGTGTAAAATTTGCCCTCTGACATAACTGGATAGGTTGGTAATGTATTTAGGCAAACTGCATTTGGGATCTGCCCACAAAATGGATTTGCAGGCTGCTCAGTGACCACCAAGTGTGTTTACAATCCAATCAGTTTTCACTGAAGAGGCTGAGCTATTTTCTTGGATAGTGCTTCCCTCCAGGCACAAAATAGCCCTCTATATAAGCTTTATCCAAACCAGTTAGAACAGGGAATTGAGCTGGCTGTCGCAGCTATAATTTGGACAGGTATGTATGTTTTAGAATAGGTGACATACATAGTCAGTTCTCATTATTACTACAATTCCAGCTGGTCAACTGGGGCAAAACCAAGGAGGATTTGACCGGGTGACTGGTGAGAGTCTAGTCACACAGATAGTGACTGAATGGAGGTTAAATGTGGGTGCTGAATCATCTGCTACTATGTGAGATATTCCTTGCTGATGTAGACATCTCCACAGATCAATACAATTCCGGTGAGCTTCATACCAAAATGAATTGCGATGGAGATCTCATTCCCTGCGAGGTCGTGTTTGCTTCAGTATCATCACTCATCCTCTTTGTACTGCCATTTTTCTTCGTTGGAGTCCCCTTTGGGTCACGGTTGATGCAACCTCATTCTTCCGTCACTGGACTTAGTGTCTTGGAGACGCTCTGGGTCGCAGTACATTCCCGGACGGTGAACGAGCACATGGAGGAAGTAAAAGAGCCATCATTGGACAACCTACGGAGAGCGGGCATGTTCAAGATATGCCTCGGTGATGTTCGTGACTCTCGAATTGTCGTTCCGTCTGAGAGTGACTCCGAGGCTTTCTTGGAATGAGCGAATGGTCCGCTTTCACGACGCACTTGGATCAACCAGGGACCTCACGTGTCGTACTTACCTGATGGATAGAGAACTTTAGAATTCGTTTTGTTGTTTACACTGGGATGGAAGGCGTACTCGTTCCCCCACAATGTTGCCCTGTTCTGCTTTAATTCCTCTTCTCTCTGATGTTTTCATTCGTCTCAGTATCTTCGAGTGTCGTACCAAATGATATACTTGATCCAAACATGGCAAAAATCCAATGAACACGGGGGCATAAATCCTGCCGAAAGAAAGCCTTCCACTTAGTCACCAAGAGCGGATATCCACAATACTATCACGCAACGTACATGCTTTATTTTCGAAAGAGGTGGCGTCCAGATCAACCCTTTGGAAATCCAGCATTTGACCCAAACATACACGCCGGTCTTCCTCACCTCGCTCCACGGTGGGCAGTACGGTTGGACAATGTTGACTGCCTGCGGTGCCACCTCTGTGAACGCGATGTCAGGAACGGGTTACACCTTCTCCTTCCCCTCGCCTCATTGCGCCATTTGCGTGGGTTTGGGATGGGAGTTGCTTGCTAGACTGGTGATTCGGTCTCGCGCGGTCAACGTCTCAGCTAGCAGTCGAATCACTAGTAAACAAATTCTCTACCTTGCTCCGTCCAATGATTGTTTCGATCGCGTCGAGGACGCACAAGCCCATCGCACGCACGCGTAGTTAGACCCCAACTTGGCTTGTGCGCGGCACCGGTGCGGATATGTTCCTTGATCACATTGCTTGATCAACCCATCGCCGAGTAACTCTCCGCTAATTGGCCGGACCCCGGCTTTGCATGGTGTTGGACGCAGTTGGGTCGTCGGACACGACAATGTACGTCAAATCGGGTGCATATATGAAAAAGGGAGGTGCATATGCGACGACGGGCCTGATGGGAGGCGTACCGACGGCGTGGAGGTGAGTTGCACGGGAGGGATTGTGTGATGGATGCCGATTGTGGTCTTTCCTCCCCCTGGGTAGGTTCATCCATGTGGTGAATAAAAGGGAGGAAACGAAGGTGTTGTGTACGTTGATCGAACGAGGTGGGTTCTCAGACTCTCGCTTGACACTTCTGTTTCGACAACTCTGGAAAACAGGTGTGCTCCGTCCCTACGTGGATTCGACATATGAATTTGGGTCAGCGCTGGATGCATGTGATAGGTTAATAACAAGTCGGGCGACAGGTAAGGTGATCGTCAAGATCAAGTGATGAGCCGTCGGATGTCCACATGGATCAGGCAGAGTATGTACGCACTTTGGATTGGGGAGAGTTTTGTATTCGATTAATCCAGTTGTGTTTTATGACCATGGGCCATGGCAGACCACGCTGAGTGCATAGACTCATGTTCTGCCAGCGCGGAAGAGGGGGCACAAATCTGTACGTACATTCGTCACACACAAGGCCCTAGGGGAGTATGGGCAGTTTCCAGCACCAACGAATGATATAGAGTACAAACGCGTCATGTCACGTGAGGCGGGAACGATATACAGCAATATGAAATCCAGCTAGTCCACAGTGACGCCTTTCCCTCTTAGATCGTTCTTGGCGTCATTGATTTCCTGCAGAGTCGGACGTGACGTGGGGGGGACAAGGAGGGTCGTGAGTCCGAGTTCGAGTTCGGGGCTAAAAGCTTGAGATAAAGTGGAGTCGGAGACCCACCTTCAGCAACTCTTGATAGGCGTCCGGACAATCTTGAAACGTGAACAGGCCCCAGCCGAGAGATGCGAGAGAGTAGGCGCCAAAAGACACGAGCAGCCACCAAGGGATCTAAGTATCAACCACCAACTCGAAGGTGAGTTTAATTCGGACACCGAACACAAACGTGTGTCACGCGAAGAGGAAAAATAAAGTACGCACGACGGGTAGGAGTTGGGTGACAGTGTCTGGCTCGAGGAAGGGGATGGGAAGGATGGCGAAGAAGGCGAGAAGGTAAATGAGGAGGAAAGCAGAGGAGTAGATGGCGACGCGGTGTGCACGGGCCATATTGCAGCTTGAGATTCAAAATGAGCGTTGAGGGGTTGGCCTGGAGTGGGGGAGTGAGTGATGTCCGTAGACGACGCCGACGACGCGGGTATTTGTGGTTGTTTATGGCGTTAAATTTGTTCTTTCCAAACCCAACTACACTTGACTTGAAGCGACTGGTTTCGACCATAAAACTTTTGTTTTTGTTCTAGAATCACGCGTATCCACACAGAAAGATGTCCAGGACTTCCAACGTACTTGCTCGACATACAACCGCATCAGAAGTCATGCCCGATCGCGCCAGAACCCCCCCAGTCATACCACGCCATAGTGGCAATACAAACTAACCGACCTTAGCTCAGTTGGAAGAGCGCGAGACTGTAAGGGATAAAATCATCTTGAGGTCGCCTGTTCGAGCCAGGCAGGTCGGATTCTATTTTTGTTTTTGCCGTGTTGGAGGGCTTTTTTCCTGCGTTTCGCGTGCGTTCATTGGATGCGTGGTTCCGTTTTTTGAAAGATCACACGTTACAGTAAGAGTGGGTCGTTCTTTATCCGCTGCATGCATTAATTTAACTTGCACCTTGGCAATAGGAGTTCGTCTACTCACAAAGCCTGGCGGTTCTGCATTGCTCGTTGGTGACTGCTCCACTGAGCATCGCATTTTTTCCGGATCACAGCATCCATTTCCCCTGCTAGGCCGTACTGTACCAGAAAAATGTATTAATGTACTTCGATCCTACGAATGTTATCTATCAAGTCCGTCAACGGTGCCTCCTCGCGAACCTGAACCATGATCAAACTGTCAGCAGCAACTCGCTTGTACTCGACACGCGACACCGGCTCGAACAAGAGCGCCCCAAATGGCTGCCTGAGACGAGCGACCAACCGGAGTGCCTGTGTGGTTTTGTCAAGTGCGGCCGCACCGAGCGAGAATTCTTGATCGAGCAGTGGGCGGATCCATGGATGAACGAGGCAGAGATCCTTCATCCCAGTCAAATTTTCCGCTGTCTTTATCTCTATGTCTCCCAACGTGGACGTCGTTATATGAAATACGTTGAGATTCGTCGCGGGATCCGGACCTGAGATGTGGACGAGGTCGGTGAGGGGAAAAATAATGCCAGGAAGTCGCAGTCGAGTTGAAGCAAGGGAGGGCAAAGGAAGTTTGTTGAGCTGGTCATGCAACCTCACAGCCAGGGAGAGGTCGGACAAAGATGAATGCAATGTGGTGACCATGCTGTCCATCTCAGCCGTCTCGATGGGTTGTGGAACGTGCGGCGGCACCGGTTGGCTGTACACCGTCAGGTCGTCGGGTAGACAGCTGTTGTAGCTTCCCGCATGCCCGGTCCAAGCGAGAATCGTGACATCTCCTGAACCTGTCAGAACGTGTTCCAGGAGACGACCGACCGCGCGATTACCCTCGCCATAAATGACTGGAATCGTAGCATTGAAGATGCCGAGCAGCGAGTACGCACTGTCTTCCACAAACGTCGTGTGGCGCGTGGAAGCTAGATAAAGCTTCTCGCGCACCCTCTCCAACCCTGGTCGAAGAACCGCCAACTCCCGCGTATAACTGTCCATGTCCTGCTGCATCTCGGAAATGACAGCAGGTGACTCTTTGTGGTTAGACAGATCCAAGCCGAGGTACGGCTTCCAGTCCTCTGTGTAGAACTGGACCCTCTCAGCGGCAATATACTCTTGGTAGGTCCATGCACGAGTGTTCCAGATGCTTCTCCGCAGGTCACCAGGCCGCTGGAACTCTGACCAGACCCCATGGAGATAGACGACAGTAAGCGACGAGCCATGGTACCATGTGAACATGGCAACCAGTGACTCTTGTAACACCACATTATCCTTTTTATCAATGCAGCAGGTGTCCGACCACACCCATTGGAATCCGAGCGAACGGATGAGCGAGCAAAACCTCTGGAGCTTGATGTTCGGGGAGGATGACTCGAGCTCGTAGATTGAGATGTGCTCGACCTTGTGAAAAAGAGGTTCGCCGTACTCCCACCTATGGGAGAACATCACGTATTGGTAGAATTTTTTCACCTCTCTCCAAATACGTGCATGGTCGAGCTGAGTAGTCATGGATGACCGCAGCTCATCGTAAATCGGAAGTCCCTCAAACGCTGCTACTTGTTGTGTTTTATCGTGGAGACGACCAGTGGTGGTGTCGATGAGTACACGCGGCATGCCACGGATAGTCTGGTTGATCACCCTTTGAATCGTCGAGGTGGCATCGACATACGCATTACGAAGTTCTACGATTGAGATAAAATCCATACATGTTATCCTGCGCGATGTGGATAAAAAGACTGACCGCGAATGCATGGATCTGGAGATTGTTCGATCTTTGAGAGCATCATTTTGAATGCGGCGAATGCTTCGCTGTGACGTCCCATGCCCTGTAATGCCGCATACTTCCTCTCGTACCCCTGATATAATGATGGGTCAAACTCGATAACCTGAATAGATCACTGAGGTCTGTTTGATACGACATGAATCATGATCCATACCTTGTCAGCATCAATCAAGGACTCCTCCCACAAACCTGTAAGCACTCGCACTTTGCTTCGCTTCAGGAGAATATCACTGTAGTTCGTCGGATCGAGGTTCAATGCGTCAGAGTACTGTTCAATGGCTGCACCGTAGTTCTGGGATCTCATGGCGGTGTCGCCCAGCTTCTCCAGCTTCTCGACACAACGTCTGCGAAAATCTGGTCCAGTTGCTGAATTAGCGCAGGCTACGCTGCCTTTGCAATCACCCACCGAGTTCCCATTGTGCCCGCTGATCAGGTGTGCTCGTGTCCTCTGGGAGCTCGCTCTGCATTTGGTGGAAACAATCGATTGCCTCCGTGACGTGACCGTCCTCTGCTAGAACGTCACAAATCGCCCGATAAATGTCAAACCTCGGGAGCATGAACTAAACCAAGAAGAGAGTTGATATGCAGACCAAAACTATCACGCAAAGCATACCTTGGTCGCGGCACTCAGTGTATTGTTTGTTGTGTCGTGGATCAACACCATGCCCGCCCACTTGATCAGTACCGTGTTCGGGGTCGAGGGACAGAGTAACAATGCAGTAGAGTAGGCTGCAACTGCTTCGTCCTGTTTATCGCCGTTCGATGCTTCGTCTCCAACTCTTTCCAGTGTCGTGATGCATTGGTGCGTAAACTCTGATGATAAGAATTAAATGGTCTATCTCTGTGTGCGACGCCAATACGCACTTGCAAGCCAGTCCTTTATGAGCTTGTTGGCTCTGACCTCCTCGCTTACCGTGTTGGTGATCTCGAGAAGAGAGAGCGCAGCATCAGTTATGCGGCCCTCGGCATACAGGGTTTCACATTGATATTTCTGTTCGTGCGCACGGAGGATCTGGATGAGGCCATCCACTCCACGTTGGGAGTCGGCACGCTGAATGTGGAGTTGCTGGACGGTTTCTTCAAGATGCACAATTTTTCTATCTAATAAATATGGATATCACCGACACGTGAGTGAGTGTGAAGATGGACGTACTCGAGTTCACGCCCTGTACACGAAGGGACTTGATGGTTTCGTTGAGGGTGTCCCTCTCCTGATTGGCTGCACGTTGGGAGTCGGAGAGCTGGCAATGAAGTCGCTGGACGGTTTCTTCGAGATGCGCAATTTTTCTGTCTAATGGACGCGGATGTCAATGACGCGCGAGTCAGGGTGGCCATGGACGCACTCGAGCTCATGTGCTGTGCACGAAAGGACTCAATAGTTTCATTGAGGGTATCCGCTCGATGTTGAGAGTTGGAGAGCTGGTCATGGAGTCGCTGGACGGTTTCCTCAAGATGTGCGATTTTGCTGTCTGATGGACGTGGATGTCAACCACACGAAAGTCAGGGTGCTAGCAAACGCACTTGAACCTGCACCACGGGACTGTATGGTCTCCTTGAGATCTGCCTTTCCCACCGTGTGCTGCACGGCCCGCTCAGAGAAAATCTGCCGCAGGCAACACAGCGATTTGTGATTAGAAAGCCAGCTCACGCAGCGGAATTGTGGACTTACATCATCAGAGTATGACGAGGGAAGAACACCAGAGAGACTCCGAAGGGTGATTGTGGAGCCTGTGCAGACTGCAATGTGATAGTTTGACGAAATGCCAATATACACGACATTGCTTGCATGCTGGATGACAAACCCGATTTGCTTGTGCGTCGTAGTGTCCCAGAACGAGACCGACGAATTTGCAGAAACTGCAATGAATGTGTCGTTGCTTGCCAGGGCAATACACTTGGGATCGTTGCTACTGTGAATGGGCCATTTCGGGAGCGTCAACCCAGTGGACACGTCGAGACAGTTGATGTTCCCGTCCCGAGATAAGGAAAAGAGTTGTTTGCTATCGCTAGTCCAGGCGAGGGATTGATTCCTGTCCGAGTTGACTCTGATTGCCACGTCGAGGAGGAGGCGGCCATCCTGACTATCGTAGATGCGAACAGAGTCGCGCCAACACGTAGCAGTGGCGATGAGGCGTCCGTCGGGCGAGAATTTCACCGCGGCCACGGTGAAGTCATGTTGCAAGGGGCGGAGCAATCGCTGGCCAGTCGAGAGCGACCAGACACAGGCAGTGTCGTCACCCGATCCGGTCACAACTCTCGTCCCATCCGGAGAGACATCCACTGCACGCACCCAACTGCTGTGTGCTTTGAATTCGGTCGCCTTTTCGCGGCTCTCTGCATCCCATACCATCACCGAGCCACTGTTTGTCCCACTAACGACCCATTTTCCGTCTCGTGACACTGCGATGTTGTCGACAGTACTCCCCGCATCCATTGGGGTCCCCACCTCCCTGCCATCTTCTACTCGCCAGCGTCGAATCTTCCCTCCTACACCACCGCTCACAATGTGTTTCCTATCAACGAGGAACGCAACCGAATGTACGATTTGACCATCAATTTCGATCAGTTTTGCTTTCTTGTTGTGAACGTTACTGGAGGAGGAATCGTTTTCGTTCGACTCTTGGGTTTCCGTCAGTATCATACTTTCAACTGTCCTGGCTTTACCACCAACCACTCACCATTCATTGTCCTCGACTGTACTCTGGAAAACATACTCGGTCAGGTATATGGAAAGAAGGATACGCGGTTGTTTACTCGCGGTACGCCACCGTTGCAATGCCTGGCATACGCGCGTTCCATTTAAATTGAACCGCATCACATAGCCTATGCGGAATTACCTTGCCAACAACTCCTCTTTAGCCGCACACCCTGGTCCTTTTTCGACCTTGCCTTTGCAGCCACCTAAATCGCTTCCCTGTTCCACTTATCTTGTACAACACCGCCTGACTCGAAATCTTTGATCGTACATGCAGAGTCTCGAAGATGGCTCTACACGTGATCACCGTCGACACGAGCACTGTAGGCAGGCTGTTTGTTGGAGCATGGGATGGGATGCGGCCTATATGTCGAGAAGATCCTGTCTGGTGAGGTTTTACCAGAGGATGTTTTCAATCTTGACCTTCTCTTTCCAGCACAGTCGGTGCCTTTCCCTCTGCGGATGATGATAGCATCGAGCAGCTGCCCATCGCATCGTTTGAAAGGTCATGGAATTCGCCGGATTCCTCCCCCCTTTGGGCTTCACCTTGACCCCTGGGCATTTTCGTTTGCCACATCTCAGCCGACACCAGACATCTCTTCGAGGTACGAAAAAAAAGGAATAAAAAATCAAAGTGAACGAACGAGGCTGTTCTGGTGAGGATATCAGATTGTTTGCGGTCGAGTGATACTAGGGATAGCAATTCCATAGAGATCTACGTACCGTGTCTGAGGGTACAAGAGGAATGGGGAAGACGGTTCCATGCCACCGTCCTGTCTGTCGTACCGAGGGGAATGCATTTAGCATGTCGCAGGCGTCCATCGATCGAGCCAGTATTTGACCGCCACCATGGTAGAGTCATACTGCAAGGCGACAAACAATCGCTCGCCAGTGGACAGAGGCTAGGCGATCGGGTCATGCGATCTGGTCGCGGTTCTCGTCCGATCTAGCGACATATCACCAACTCTACTGCAAAGCGTGCATGTCCGCTCAACTCGTTCACTTTCGAGTGGGTCTCCGCATCCTGCATCCTGCATCCCGCAGGATCACCTAGCCACGACTCTCATGACGCTGCCCGACTGAGAACGGCATATCGTGCATTCATTGACTGCCCCGCCTCACCATCTTCTGCTCGCCCAGGACGTCGGATCTTGCCTTCGGGTCCACCCCTCACAATGTGCCTCCCTTCATGGAAGGGGCATATAGAGTTTGGAGCCGCCGTCTGGCGCCGGCAGAAATCTTGCCCGTTTCTTGCGGGCTGGGAACAGTTGAAGATCATGGCATGAATTTCCATAACGTCTGAAATAACATGAGATCGAATGACTACTCATTGACTTTATAAAGAAAGTTACTAGGTTATTATGAAGGACTGTAATAAAGAGTTTTATGTAGCTACTAAAAATAAGGCAAGACATCTCATGATTGGAACCTCCGCCAAGGCTCCAGTGTTCTATGATCGGGATGAAATCAATACGTGTTGTTCTGCGCGATGCGGACGAAATGGTTGACTGCGAACGTGTCAGGAGATTGTTTGGGCTTTGAGAGCATCATTTTGAATGCGACGAATGCTTCGCTGTGCTCCCCATGCCCCGTGATGCCGCATGCTTCCCCTTGTACCCCTTATACGATGTTGGGTCGAGCTCGATGACCTGAATGGCTTGGAGTTTGATGTAACATGAAATACGATCCATGCCTTGTCAGCATCGATCAAGGACTCCTCCCACGAATCCGTGAGCGCTCGCACTTTGTTTCATATCGAGTGTCAATACGTCGGAGCACTGTTCGATGGCTGGGTTGCACAGCTTCTCCACATGACTTCCACGAAAATCTGAATTAGCGCAGGCTACGTTTGCCGTCACAACCACCCACTGAGTCCCCATCGCGCTCGCTCGTCATGGGTGTTCGCGTCCTCTCGTAGCTTGCTCTGCATTTGGCAGAAACAATCAATTGCCTCCGTGATGCGGCCCGCGCTCTACTAGAACATCGCAGGTTGTCGGATCGATGACAAGCCTCGGAAGCTGAAACTGGACCAAAAAGAGAGTCGATACGCGAATCCAAACTGTCACGTAAAGTATGCCTTCATTGCGGGACTCAATGCTCTGTTCGTTGTGTCGTGACTCAATATCGTGCTCGCCCACTTGAGTAGTGCAGTGTTTGGGGGTAGAGGGACAGAGTAACAATCCAGTAGAGTAGGCTGCGACCGCTTCGTCCTGTTTATCGGCGTTCGATGCTTCGTCTCTGGTTCTTTCTAATGTCGTGGTGCATTGGTGCGTAAGCTCTCATGGCAAGAATTAAATAGTCTGTCCCTATGTACGACACCAAAACATATTAGCAGGCTAGTCCATTATGAGCTTGTTGGCTCTGACCTCCTCGCTTGCGGTGCTGTTCGTGATCTCGAGAAGAAAGAGAGGAGTACCATTTATGCGGCCCTCGGCATACAGGGTTTCGCATTGATGGTTCTGCTCGTGCGCACGGAGGATTTGGACGGGGTTATCGGCTCTGCGTTCGGAGTCGGCGTGCTGTATATGGAGTTGCTGGATGGAGTTGTGTAATTGCTGGATGTTTCCTTCGAGGGGCGCGATTTTTCTGTCTAATGGACGCAGATATCAATATGTACGCACTCGAGCACGAAAGGATTCGATGGTTTCGTTGAGCCTACCCACTCAATGTTGGGAGTCGGAGAGCTGGTCACGGAGTCGCTGGATGGTTTCTTCAAGACGCGCAATTTTGCTATCCGATGGACGTGGATGGCAACGACACGAAAGTCAAGGTGCTAGCAAACGCTCTTGAACTCTCCTGCTGTACACGGGACTGGATAGTCTCCTCAGGATCTGCCTTTCCCACCGTGTGCTGCACGGCCCGATCAGGGAAAATCTGCCGCAGTCAATACAGCAGTTTGTGAGTTGGCGGGATTGTGGACTTACAACGTCAGAGTAAGACGAGGGAAGAATATGAGTGAGGCTCTGGAAGGTGATTGTCTTGTTCCCGCCTATCGCAGGGTTGTAGTTTGACGAGGTGGCCAAGGACACGGCTTCATTTGCATTCTGGATGATAGGCGCGATTTGCTTGTGCGTTATAGTTACCCAGAACGAGATCGATAAGTTTGCAGAAGCCACGATGTTGCTGTGGATGGGCGTTTCGAGAGTGTAAGAGTTGCTTGCTGTCCAGTCGAGGTATTGATTCCTGAGCGAGTAAACTGTGGTTAGGACGTCGACGAGGAGGCGGACGTTCTCAGTCAGAACGGCCG
>JBBPRF010000917.1:0-13214 GCA_038092875.1 Lanmaoa pseudosensibilis | reverse complement strand
CCTCAAGTGTTTGACATGTACACCTTTATTAGACAGGCGCACCAGTCCTGTTTCTTGACCCAAAACGCCTTCTTTCTCTGCTCCAAGATCTGGGGGAAGATGGTGTGGTGACGGTACAGCTCGTTCTAGAATCTAAAGTGATCCATTGATACCCACAAGGGAGGACAAGAACCCCGTCTTGTGTAATAGGTAAGCTCGTGCCAAAGATGAGTTGATGAATGTACCACGATGGTGTTGATCCCTAGAGTTCATCGAAAGACACAGCCATGTACTACCTTGCGGTCCGAACGGCGACCGAGTCCATCCATGCGTCTTTACGTGATCACTAGTATCACTCTCCAACCCCGGTTGACGAGCAACCTCGAGCGTTTTGTCCTCACACGGAACCAACTACCGTCATAATCGTCGAAGGGGTGTTCAAACGTGGCATCCTTCATGTCATCCAGAATTTTGGGATTCGTTGTTCCATTGACCCCTTTCATTAATACAAGCGAATTCGCCTCGCGCACCGCGGTGTTTGCAACGGCACTCGAGACAAATGTTTGACAACCGATGGTCGGTGACCGGGGTCGAGGTTCGTACAAGACAGTTTCAAGTTCATCTTAGATAATTGTCAGTGTTTTGTCAGACCTTATCTCCGCGAAGTGCCCTGGGACCTGAGGCCTGAGACCCCAGTCCCCCGGTGAAGCACGAGTGTGGGGATTATCGCAATGAAGATGTTGCCAGTGTGGTATTGTGGGCCTCCCTTGGGACACCTGATAGAGGCCCCAACTACTATCCTTTTTCGTGGGGACTTTTGGTCCGAGAATTTACCTCCGACCTTGACGGTGCATGGCCAACGCAACAAGGATCTTGCCGCGTCCGCGAAGCAACTAAGCAAGCGGCTGTGCAGCTCTCAAAACGGAATCTTATAGCATATCTATGTGCGCTGAACGACCCACAGATTGTTAGGTGTTAGGGCGTTAGCTTCTCCCGAATGTTGCAGACTGGCTCATGCCCGTTGTGTGAAGCCAACTCTGACACGCATAAACCTCCGCTCCTCCCGCTGCTTCGAAGCAGATAAAAGGGCAGCGTACGTGCAGCTCAAACATACTCAACCCCGAGTCAGACAGGATGCGCTTCACTGGCATTGTCACCATGACCTACACTTCTACTGCGCTGTCGCTCGTGATTGCGCTTCTTCTGGCAGCGGATTCAGCGTGGGGAATGCCCCACCCTGCACCAGCGTCGCCCAACCTCTTCGACAGGGGGGCTCAGCCATGCGATGTGTTTTGCGATCGCGCATGCTACTGTTAAACGTTGAACCACCATGGATGATAAATCATTCAATCATTAGGTACGTTCACATGGACCGTGGGCGTCACTCCTGGCTGATCGACGTAAATAGAGCGTTGACATTGTGCCTGTTGTAGTCCTGGTGTTGCTTGTGGAGGGTCTTCAAGTGATAAATCGGTATGTCATCGCTGATACAGCGGGAGGCCCCAACTGATCTGTATGATAAGAAAAACAAAATGTTGTATGTACATGGACTTGTGTGCCCAGTGAAAATTAGATATGATCAGGTCGGTAGTGTTACATCTCGATATGTAGGAAGTCGGAACCTCTCGTGCCATCCTGAATCCAAGAAATGTTGTGCTCAAAACAGCTCCAAGTAAGGAACGTGTCGTCCTCTTGTCTCGTAGCATGTCGTGTTGCATGCCGGGTGGATCCTCGGAAGACGCTGGCCTTGCGCAGAGCCAGCAGATAATATACTGTCACTCCAAATCTGGGCCAAGATGACGCGTTATAACAACGTTTTTTTTCTCTGCGTCCGAGACGTGTGGTCCTCGCGTGATCCTGTTATCGGGTACATTCAGTTGCGCTTGTTGGCTTGAACCAGGGAAGCCAAATGCAGCTGGGAGAACTTCCCTGATAGTCATGAACCATTCATGCAGAAGAGCGGGATCCGTACACACCAGTCGATATGTCGTACGAGATTCAATTGAGGTTCAGTGCTCCCTCCACCGCCCCGAAGCTGTATTGTGCAGTAGCAATCCCACCGAGGAGACCATCATTGTTGATGGTCTCGATCGAATTACCCTGAGCAACTAAAGTTGATAACAAAGTGAGGACCAGCAGAGTTTAGAAGGGCATTCCCACTCGACAGAGGCTGTTGATAGAGTTGTGACTCGAAATAACTACTACTGGGATCAAGCTCCGATCTTGTAGCAGTGATATTCCATGCATCAAGCATCGGGGTCAGAAGGGTAACCTATGAGGTTATGAGGGAATGCTGACAAAGAAGTGAGGTGGAACATACCTTGAGACCATCCATCTTATCAGCGAACATTGATTAGGAATGCACCCCTAGCCAAAATGAGTCCGCCGGTGAGTTTTATCGATGAGATAGGCTCATAAATGCGGTGCCACAAAGCTTCCTAGAGAGACTCGGATGGAAGTACGAAATGGTTGCCACCGACAACACCATCCTAGCGAGGGTAAGGACCAGCGTTGTCTCCGACGGACTCAAAAACATGAGGCGCGCGACGAAGAAGGGAAGAGCGAGAGGTTGGCGAACCAATACTGCGCCGAAGAAGTCCTATGCGAAAGCGTGGAGAAGATGCCGAAAAGTATGAGTTTGCATGATGGAGGCCTGAAGTTCACCAACTAGCAGAGTCAACAAAGAGTCTTTGCTGCCATCCTGGTGAAGAAAAGGCTAGCCTGAGGTTCGCAGGGTGCGATTCCGTTATCATAACTTGTCCGTGTGCATTGCGCACCACTTGAGTGCCTCTTTCGCGGACGAGAAGGAGGAGAACATACGATGGAATCACGGACAGGAAGGAAAAGCGCTCGCAAAGGGCCCTGGATGTTTTGCGGGACATTTAACTCTCGGGCGTCGCTTCTGGATGGAGATCAGAAGGCGGTGCTTTTCAATTTTGCACAGTTCAGTTCCGGGTGACTTCTCGACACGCGACCGACAAAGAAACTAGTAAGGACATTGTTTCTTTCGAAATTGGTCGTGCGGATAACGCGCCCGTGGTAGGACGGGGCAGTATGATCTGGTGGAGGAGGGACCCATTGGCAGTGTCTCTCGAACCCGGCTGAGTAGTGTTACTCTTCCAATGAGAAAAACCTGGGACTTGAGCTACACTGTTTCGTACGGGTTCGATGGTTTGCCAGTGAGAGGTGGTCGTCGCCAATGGGGATATTGACTCGCTTAGAGTATAGCGTCATGTGCTATCTCCGCATCCTTTTCCAATTGTAGCACATTGCGGGTTACCGCTATCCAGCCATGTCATAAGGACAAGTACTACTCTCTCTCCCTTCGCCGTCTCACTCAAATGACCTCGACAAAGTTTCCTCCCCACACCCCGACTCCCGGCTGCACATTTGCGAGCCAGGACACCCTCCCAAAGCTGCCCATACCTCCTCTCGAACACACTTGCAAGCGATATCTAACCGCCCTCCGTGGCTTGCAAGATGACGACGAACATGCCGCTACTACCCGTGCCGTTCAGAACTTCCTTCAAGGAGATGGTCCTGCCCTTCAGGAGCGTCTCAAGCAGTGGGCCGCAGGACGAGCAAGGTATGTTCCTCCACAGAATTATGTTTAGAAATAGCGCCGACGTTCTTGGGGTATTCTTCTGTCGCGCAGCTATATCGAGGACTTTTGGTGAGAGGTCTCGACTCTTCCAATTCCTGCCACGCCAATCTCATTGTGACGCGATACGATTCCTGGGTGCGTCTGACATAGGTACGAAAGCTACTTGTCACACAGCGACCCCGTGGTTCTCGCTCTCAACCCCTTCTTCGTGCTCGAGTACGCCTTTCCTCTGGAATCGTCTGTTGATCTTATTGTCACTTCTCAAGGAACGATCCCACCCCCGATCGAGGATCTCAGCTGCCTCGCGCTGCCTCCCTCATCATCTCTTCCCTCGGCTTCATACATGATCTTCGTGCCGGATTACTCGACCCCGACGCCGTCCGCGCGCGTCCACTCGACATGGATCAGTACACGCGACTGTTCGGAACAGCACGGATCCCAACACAGGTGCGGATCTCCGTTGATCGATCACGGATGGAAATTGATCGTGCGGGAATAGAGGGGATGCAAGATGGTCGTCAACGAGGCTGCTCGTCACATCGTCGTCCTCAGACGAGGACAGTTTTGTACGTATAACTAGCTGTTTTTCGTTGTCGTTGGTCGTTTGAACGACTCGGTCCACTCAGACTGGTTCGACGTGCTCGATGACGAGAACAGGCCTTTGTTGACCGAACGCGAGGTACTTCGGAACCTTCAGGCCATCGTGCAGGATGCAGACAAGACCCCTATCACAGAGGTTCGTCAATCATCAATTCATACACCCCTTTTCTTCGCTCATATCGAATGTTAACGACGTTCAGGTTGCCCGTGCGTCTATCGGAGTGCTCACCACTGAAAACCGAAAGACCTGGTCTCAGTTACGCCAAGCGCTTGCAGAGGACCGAACGAACGCCGCTTGCTTGAGTCTTATTGACGATGCGTTGTTCGTCGTCTGTCTCGATGACGCCGCACCCGCTCGTGAAGGTACTGAGAACCAGCGCAACAACTTTGGAAATGCGAACGGAGAAGACTTGGCGGCGCTCTGCTCCAATTTCTTGTGTGGAACGTACGATCTTCGAGAGGGTGTTCAAGTAGGGACGTGTACCAACAGGTGGTACGACAAGGTTCGGGTTCATGTACTACATTGGTGTGACTGACGTACTCACGTTGTGTGGGAACAGCTTCAAATCATCGTTTGCGCGGATGGTGCCGCTGGGATCAACTTCGAGCATACTGGCGTCGATGGTCACACCGTTCTCAGGTATATACATGCTCAACTCGGAACTCCCCCTTTTTTTGTGCTCACGAGGTACCCGAACGTCATCAGATTTGCAGCCGATGTGTTCACAGAGGGTCTCATGCTCTTGGCGCGCTCCATCAATCCTTCGGCGCCTACACTGTTCCATGCTCCGCTCTCCCCTTATGCAAAGTCTTACAAACCTCCCAAGGCTAATAATCCAGCAAGATGCGGCCACATTTCCTCCGTATCAAGCGTCACGTCTGCCCTGTACGATACAAGCCCCGCAAAACTTATTTGGACGCTTACACCTCAGATCCGTGTTGGAATTCGGTTCGCAGAGACGAGGCTAAGCGACTTGATCTGTCAGAATGATTGTCAAGCTTTGGAATTCAAGGGATACGGAAAGAACTTCATCACTAGTCATGGCTTTAGCCCAGATGCATTCGTCCAAATGGCATTCCAGGCAGCTTACTTTGGCCTCTATGGTAAGTTGCGTCCGCTTGGAGTGTTGAAGAGGCTAGAGCTTATCGCTATCAGGAAGAACCGAGTGTACATACGAACCTGCGATGACGAAAGCGTTTTTGCACGGTCGGACCGAGGCGATCCGGACGGTCCAGCCGGAGAGCGTAGAGTTCACAAAGGTCAGTGCTTTCGTCACCCCTGTTCGTCCCGACATCTTACTCGTTTGAACTATTTTTGCAGACATTCTTCTCAGAGGCTCCCAACGAGCAAAAGATTGTTACCCTGCGCAAAGCATGCGAACGACACGTAGCTTTGACGAAGGAATGCAGTCAAGGCCTCGGACAAGACAGGTCAGTCTGGGAGGGACGACGCTAGACCGGCTATACTTACACCCAAGCTAGACATCTCTATGCGCTGTATTGCCTTTACCAACGCCAGCTGAGTGGGAACCTCGATCCCCTCCCAGATGATCCTGTTCCGAGCACCGCGGCGACTGTGCAGGCAACGGCATTACCATCCATCTTTGCGGACCCCGGTTGGAGCTTGCTTGGCACCTCCATTATGTCGACATCGAACTGCGGAAACCCTGCGCTCCGGCTTTTCGGGTTTGGTCCCGTCGCCGCAGACGGATACGGTATTGGCTACATCATCAAGGAGAATGGAATAAGCATGTGAGTGTCATCCCAAGCCTGCGCACTATCTCGAACTGACGCCTGAGTTCCGTGTGCAGTGTAGCGTCGTCAAAGCATCTGCAGACAAGGCGGTACTTGGACACGTTGCAGAGTTACTTATTGGAGGTCCAGCGTATCCTCGTCCATCTTTACTTGTCAGCCAACGAGAGACCTGCGCCGTTTGTCGATCATTCCGGCATTCTTCGTGACTCCAAGACGGGGCGAGCCATTAATGGTCAGAGCGGTTCCGACGATGGTGCGAGCGACGGTTACGAGGATACGATGAGTCAGTCACGCGCATTTTGATTTCTCAGCCTATCAGCTCATCAGTGTGGGACACAGCGGGATATTCTTTTTTTGATAGCGGCGATATGGAGCTGCTCGGAGGCCGGAAGAGGAGTCCTTATGCGAACATAGGTGTGTCCCACTGTGCAAGCTAAAGGTGTGAGTTGGACTGACCGCTGCCGGGCCCCAGGCAAAGTGCTTCCACTGTCTGAATACTGACACGCTATGAATAAGTGCTATAGTAGAATGTAATCGATTGATGGGTAGAGTGCGGCGTGTATTCGAGACGTATCTTTCTTGCTGATCGCGAGCAATAAATATGAGACAAATATTTAGAGATCGGTTGGTGGGATGATATCAGCAACGAGATAGGCGCCGTCCTCTCATTCTCATCCTCATTCTATCACCACCACCCCACACACAAACATAATGGCCCACAGTCTTCCCTCCCTCCCTTACGACTACAATGCGCTCGAACCCTACATCTCGGAGCAAATCATGACCCTCCACCACACGAGGCACCACCAAGCATACGTGACCGCCCTCAACGCCGCCGAGACCAACTACGTAAAGGCCGCCACCCCCAAGGAACACATTGCCCTTCAAGCTGCCATCCGCTTCAACGGTGGTGGTAAGTTCTCTCAGTATTATCCAACACTCCCCGCCATTGCGCGCGATGCGTATCTTCTTTTTCATCTCCATCATATGTCATCGCTATCACGATCACTATCGATCGGACGATTCTCACGTCACTCTTCCCTGACTCCTAGGCCACATCAACCACTCCCTCTTCTGGACAAACCTGGCCCCTTCTGCAGCCGAGGGCAAGGGTAACGGCGGTGTGCTCAAGGACGGGCCGTTGAAGAAAGCGATCGACGCCACCTTTGGCTCGGTCGACGCTCTCAAGAAAGAGTTCAATGCGACCACGGCGGCTATCCAAGGTTCCGGTTGGGGCTGGCTCGTATGTCTTTCTTCGTTTTTTCCGTCCACGATCGTAGTTTTGTCGCTCACCGCTGAACTGTCGCCCTTTTTCGTCGTCGTGGGGGGATCGGTTTGCAGGGATACAATCCCAAGAGTAAGACGCTCGAGATCGTGACGACGTCCAACCAAGACCCGCTTCTGTCGCACGTCCCCATTATCGGCGTCGATATCTGGGAACATGCGTTTTACCTTCAATATCTCAACGTCAAAGCCGAGGTGAGTCTTCGAGCCGAAGGAATCGTCGTGCCCGAGATGACATCATTCTGGAACATGTAGTACCTCACTGCTATCTGGAACGTCATCAACTTTGAAGAGGCGGAGAAGAGGTTCTTGGAGGCTTCTGGAGCGAGTAAATTGTGAACGCGCTCCTGACAACCGAATGCGTATGAAAAGTGAAAAGAGGTTGTTGTAAATTGGAATGTACGCTCCGAGGATGAGATGTGAATTGTATCGTTGTCCCTTGTTCGCGACTGCCGTATTTGATGATGCTTACAGTACTTGGTTTTTTTTTTTTGGAATGATGAGTGAGCATGCAACGGACGGATTCAGCGGCTGCAACGCATGTGTATCCATGTCAGATATGGGCTCAACTTCGTCAACTGTCGGCACCGGCGTAATGAATTCTTGTCGAGCACATTTGACCTCGTCCCGTCCCTCGACGTCCGTCTCCCAAGCGCATCTAGCGTCCTCGCGAGACTCATCAAGTACTCCATGAGGCATTCAAGGAGGAAGAGAGCAGATGAGGTGGCGGATGATCCTGTAGGTCTAGTGAGGTTTGGGGCGAGGAAGCAGATCCGAAGAACTGTGGCCGATGTGAATAATGCTGATAGTCGTCCTTCCTTACCGACGTTTTCTTTTTTCCAGTTTGATCACGCACTGATCCGTCCAAAAGGGAAATGTATTATATTTGTGAGCCCCTCTATCATCAGGTGAACATCGGTAAATCTCAGAGATGGTTCATCTGCGCAGGTTTCCCCTAAAAAAGGCTCAGTCGAAGGGACATACTGCGAAGAGAACGGACTGACCTGTTTACCATCGCCAGTCTGTGCAGGCGTTGTTTTTCCTCTAGCGATCTACTCTCACCCTGTACCACGGCAATCATTTCTCTCGCCAGCCGCACCTCCAGACTCTTTCCGGGCCTCGACTCGCTCGCTGCGATAATCGCCTTGAGTCCGGCGCGTACGCGCTGTTTCTCCGTCAACGGGTGTGGCGTCATCATCACCTTCGTCCCGTATTTGAACGAGACGACGCGGACGGCAGGGGCGGCAGTCATGATAGCCTGTCGGACGATGGGTGTGGGGGGTGCACGCGTGAAGGTGTGAATGTGGAGAAGCATGCGAGAAACGGTATGAGCGGCACGTGCGCGGAGACCGTGTCGCTGAATGACGGCTGCAATGTAGTCGAGAAGGGGGTCGTGTGCGGGTGGAATGAACATGTCGGTAGCGGATGGCACGACTGGGATTTGGGCTTGTTGGGTCGCGGGTGTCAAACGCGAGAGCGAAGGGGTGGAGGTGGAGGTGGATTTGGGGTTGAGGCCCAATGTCGAGCCCATGAGCGCGTTGAGTATGTCGGCCGACTTTGCGAGGGTGTGCTCGTCGTTGGAGGGTTTGGTGCTCGCATGCCGTGTCCAGGTGACGGCGATTTGGGGGGTAGGCGTGAGTCGCGGAAGTCGGGCAAGTGCGGACGCCGAGGCTGCTATTCTGCTGGCGTTCATCGTCCGAGTCAAGACTTGAGTTGGTTGTTTCGAGCGAGGTTTGGTGTCGGAATCACGTGACATTCCTCTGTATCCGATCATAGTTGGAGTCGCTCGCGCGTTTCCCCTCTCCCAGGGATTGAAAATGAACCCGACTCCAGACCGTCAGGCTCTGCGCCCTTCGGCCTCCTTGGCGACCGACTTGCAGTCTACCCCACAACCCCTCGGAAGCGCTGCGAGAAGCAAGGACCTCCTTGTGACAAGCGTGCAGTCAGTATATGTTCGAGTTTCGATCGCCACTTCTAAATTATTGTTGCACGCAGAGCCCAGGAGGTGCATCCATGGGTAGCAAGGGATATCAATGATGCCAAGGTTTCCGAAATAGACTTGGTGCTACAATCATGCCTGCTGGACTGCATGGGCGAGGGACGGACGATGAATGATGCAGCCGTCCTTTTCGACAAGTGTCTTGATCATGTCCTGCCTATCTGCAACGGCGAAGAAATGTATGACAATTCCAAAGACATCAAGAAACAACTAGAAGCCTAGTACGGATCTACATATGTCCTGTTGACCAGCATGTTATAACTAACATTCGTAGCTCCAAGGCCTCGAATGAGATAGAGTCATACCCATGTTTCACCCGCGCTGCGAACACCGCGCTTATCTGCCTCAGGAACCTTGCAGTCGATGGCCTTCGTGAGGCCTTCAATGACTGTTCCGACGAACTTTTTTTCCACGTCAATCGCAAGGAAATTGTGCAGTACCATCAGGGACAGCGTTCCGTTCAAAAACCCGACGTTGTCCTGGTTTCTGCCATGGACTTTAGTCTCAGATCTGCCACCGATGCTCAACGCTTGGAAGCTGCCGACAAGCGCCCGAGAGATAATTTCGGGTGGCGTAACATCCGCACTGCCGTCGAGTTCAAGTACAAGCGCGGTGTTCAAGGCCCTCCGTCTGCCTACAGCATACCCAATGCAAGTGACGGGCACCGCGTTTCCCAGGATGCTATTGATGATGCCGAAGAGAGGGGTCCTTCGGCGACCAGTTGCCTACAGGTATCAGAACGTAAGTGAATGACTTTAATCTGTTGGAATGATAATGATGGCCATGAAGCACAAAACAGAAGCTGTCGATCCAAGGTGTCTGGTTCTGTCGTTTCTCGGAGCTCGGGAACGATGCTCGGCAGTAAAAGGAAGGTGGACGCGTCTGAATGTGAACACCAATCCCAAGGGGTGTTCGGAGCGCTGTCGAATCAAGGGTCTCCCATCCAAGTCGGAACGTATGGAGCTGAGATGTTCGCATCTCATGCTGGTCGGCAGTACGTCATCTGCCTTCTTATTATGGGTTGGTGGTCTTCTGGTCTGGTTTATATCAATAACTTGACCTGTGTTGTGGCAGGGAGCGATCTGATTATTTGGCGTTATGATCGTCAAGGTGCGATCAGGTCTTCCAAACTGAACTTCGTTCAGGACCTCCCTCGCTTTCTTGTACTCCTCCTGGCGATGCAGCGGTTCCAGAATCGTCATTGGGGTTTGCATCCCAAGGTCGATCCTAACTTTGGCGACCTTTTCAAGCCTTCCTCGAAATCCCCACTTTTAATGATGTGCATTGATGATGCAGAAAATCGTGCAGTCGACATCGCTCTAGACCACTTCTCCGACAAGCGGATCTGTCACTATGGCCTCAACGGGCGCGCCACCAACATCTATCCTGACACTAGTGAGGCGCTCGGATTGACGGAATTGGTCGCCAAGTTGTACTGGGGCGAAGAATCTCGAATGAGTGAGGCAGACATCTTAAAGAAAGTCTATGTTATTGCAGAAACGGAACCGGACGTCAAAAACCATGTCCCAGATATGTTGTTCTCTCACAAATTTCCAGATTCTTCCACAGCGACAATCCGTGAACGTCTCAATCTGTCGACTGAAGGATCGCGGGTTCTCTATTGCAATATCTTCAGGCGGTTGGAGCGTATCACCGTACTGTACGCTGACAACTTTTTGACCTGCTGGTGGCACACGGTGAAATGTGATTCTCTTTCCGCACTCGGTTGTGATTCGATCTGACTATTGTTGAAGGTCATCTCGCGCTGTGGAAGCACGGCGTTTACCACTGTGACATCAGCCCCTCTAATTTAATGTGGAGACCGGGAGAGAACGGTCCTCTCGGTGTCCTAAATGATTTTGACTTGTCGATGACAGAGGGCTCTGTAAGAGGGAACGAGCATACCGGCACAGTTCCATTCATGGCAGTCGATCTGCTTTCAGAAGCCGGGTTGGCAGGGGGGGTCACACACGTCTATTCGCATGACTTGGAGTCATTCATCTGGGTTCTTGTGTGGGTTTGTCTCCGGTACGACAAGGGCAAAGTTCGCGAGGATGAGCGGCCTCTCGATGAATGGGTGAAAGTGGATGCACCTATATGTCGAGAGAAAAAGCTTGCCTTTTTGGATAAACCTTGTGACACTTGAGATTGCTCAGAAGGTGGTAAAGATGATTGGGTAGGGGGAGGAGCACGCTTGGATGCCTCGGTAGTTGACGTGGACATTGATGGGGGAGGAGGTGCGAGACAGTTCATCGTTGCCATTTGGACAGGGCAATGTCGCGTCCGTTCCCCCACGATGGGAGCGTTGATATCTGAGTGATGATACCCTGCATCTCGAGGTATGGAAGTGAAGTCTTGTCGGTGAGCTCGGGAACGACAATCTCTTGTTTCCGCAGTTCCTTATCGAGAAGTTCCAGACACTGATCGGTGGTCATGTTCTTGAAGATGATTTCCTCAGAGAAACGACTGGAGAGGCCAGGGTTGAGTCCGAGCAGAGAATTCATTTGGTTTTCATATCCAGCCAGGACGATGACCAGCTTGTTCATGAAGCGCTCATGCGTCATCAACCCCACAATCTCGTCCATCGCTTCTTTCGCGAAAGGGCCTTCACTCAAGCGATAAGCTTCATCGATGAATAGTACCTTTCCGAGTGCCTTCTCGAAAATGCCTTTCGTCTTAGGTCCCGTATGCCCGACGAACTGTCCGACCAGGTCAGTGGCAGAGCACTCGATGACCTCTTTGGAGGCCAGAAAGCCCATGTCATAATACACCTGACCGAGCTTCCGCCCAACGGTGGTTTTTCCGGTACCTGTTCAGCATGAGTGATTGCAGCTCGAGGTATGTCCAACTGATTGACACGAACCTGGTGGTCCCTTGAAGACGAAGCTGCTTGGGATCAGAGTGCGCATGTCGCGCCCCTTCTTTTTTATCCACCTCGCAATTTTCTGGTAGCCCTCAAGTTTCTTTACCTCATCGCAATCCACAATGTCTGCGAACATCCTAGCGAGGTTCTCAGACACGTTCTGACTCCGATCAAAGTCCGGGTCAAAATCTTGCGGCTTGAATACGACCTCCGTTCTCCTGGAGGCAGGGACCGAAACCATCCGCCTCTGATATCGCGCTTTGGCCTGCCCCAGTAAGTTTTCGACTTCCCCAGCATTTCCAAAGTCGGAACGATGTTTCATGCAGCTGGGGAGCTCCAAGGCAAAATTCTTTGCTTCATCGGTCGCAGACAAATCCTGATCTTTCAGTTTGTATTCGAGAATTTGCATGAGCTCGGGTTCCGTGAAATCCTCGAATACGAACGCGTCCTCGATTGCGAATCGACGAGAAAGTCCGGGGTTGATGTTCTGACCAATATTGTGTTAGTTTATCTCGCGCGCGGCAGAGACGCGAACGAGTCACCTGGAGCATTTCCTCCATTTGGTCTTTATACCCGAGGAGGAGGACACAGCGGTCTTTGCCAGGAACGCTTTGGATTTCGGCGACCATCGTATCGATGACGGAGGTCTTGTAGGCATCCATTGAATTCTTGTTGTACAGCATGTACACCTAAATTATGGTCAGGAGGTTGAGCGACGACACAAAAAGGGCAACGAACCTCGTCAATCGCAAGCACCTTTCCCCGCGTGCCCTCGAGGATCGCTTTCGTGTTTTTCTCTGACTGCCCCAAATGGGCCCCAATAAAATCGGCCGGACTTTTAACGACGAGTAGAACATTAGCGGTCCTCCTTGACGAGGAAGAAGTCGTCCACTCGGACACCCGAATTTTGTTCCCTCTCCAGCTGTTCCGCCTGACGCTGGCGAATCTTGGCAAACATGTTTTGGAGGGCACGGGTGTTTCCGAAGCCGGGCGTGCCTCTTCCGCGACCCAGGCGCCTAATACTATACCTTTTTTGTAAATAGGTCAGGGTTAACCCATGGTTATGGCATGTTTTGGATCAGTTCTACTGCGCATTTTGGAGGGGTATCGAAATGCGCGATATGAATAGT
>JBBPRF010000916.1:0-13224 GCA_038092875.1 Lanmaoa pseudosensibilis | reverse complement strand
CCCGAATATGGGGTCCACTTGCTCTACGCCGCCGTCCTAGACTCCCCCGTCCTTCTCCGTCAAATCGAAGAAGACCCCCTCTTTCAAGATGATACCATTTCTCAAGACCTCATTCGTACCTACCACGGGATCTCCCGCGCTCAGTTAATGCTTCAAACAGCTGAGTCCCCTGAGCTTCCTCTTCGCTTCGCTTTGGGAGACATCCTTCGTCATCTTTTCAACGCTTTACACAGTCATGGTTTTGGAACCTTTATCACAGCCCTCCCCACCGTTATGATTTACCCCACCTTTCGTCGGATTTACCTTTCTCTTCCTCAGGACCAGCGCAACATTTACCTTCAACGTCTTGATGATACCCTTAGTCCCTCAGGCTCCTCTGTTCGTTTAGTCCCCGGACAAGATCCACTTCCTATCCCTACTCCTACTTCCTCTCTCGCTGCCAGACTCTCTTCTCCGCCTCCATCTACCTCTATAACCCTCATCAGTTCTGACAAAGACAACCAGGACTCTTCCCAGGATTCCGATGATGTAGAAGCTGTTCATACTATCCCAGTTCCGCGGGAACACCCCCAAACATATCTGCTCGGTAGCTCTCGCACTCTATCCTCTTCTTTTCGTGTTCTACCTGAACCAGAGCAGATTAACACCCATCCAGCTTCTCCTTCTACCGAATGCCACCACTGCCATTGTCGAGGTCACTACCAATCTGATTGTCCTCAGTACCATTGCCCACATTGCCACATCCTCACCCCTGGACATCCTGCTTGCCGTTGCCTTACCCAGAAATGCGACTGGTGCGGTAATTGGGGTCATACCAACCGCTTCTGTCCCCATCGTAACTGCGGAAGTTGTAATACGCCTGGTCACATCGTTAGTGACTGTCCACGTGAGCGTTTATCGGTCTCGCAATCTACAGCCATCTATGGAGGATCCCAGATCCCTGGCGTCTGAAGTAGGAGATATGGGTAGTAGGGACATTGAGCCAGGGGCTCAATTGTATAACGGGGGTAATGTTACAATTTTACTCCTTTCTTCGCACATTGTTCTCTTTCTCTTGCGCAGTACTTGTACCACTTGGCGAGGTACTCCTAGTCGTCCTCATACCGCCTTCTTTCTACTCACAAATACCGCATCTCCACGCTTCCCGCGGATATTCTAATAACTTCTATCTTCGGGTTTATTCGTATCTTCGGACTTATCTCTCCTACGTCGTTTCTCTCACAACGGCGAGTATTCCCCGCCTTCCATACATTTCCATAGTCTTCCTTTCCTTCCATACATTTCCATAGTCTTCCTTTCCTTCCTTGTCTTGGTCTTCCCTTGGTCTGTGCACGCTGGTCCGCATTATATAAACCTTTCGTACACAACTTGTATTCCTCATTCTTGATCTTCGCAATACAAGCATACTCTTGAATCACCCTTGAAACCTTTGAGTCTAAAGTCGAATCCCCTTCGACTTTCACTACCCCGGATCCCTTTGTCAGATAAGCTAGCGGACGTCAGTCTCTTCGTGAGTATCGCCCGACTAGTCTTGTCTCTTTGTCCAGAAGGGTTAGCGGAAGACGGTCTCTTCGTGAGCATCGCCCGTCTAATCCTGCCTAGGAAGTCTTTGTATGCTTCATGTAACACCCTGTGCCACCACCCTGATGAACTACATCTCTGGGTTCAAAAACAAAGTTGCCCTCGCCCAGATCAAGGACGAAAATGTCCTGATCTGATACTTCACCTCCGGCATTCCCCCCGTGCTCATGACCAAGATCATGGGAATGGACATCATCCCCACCACCGTCGATGCCTGGTACAACAAAGCTGTACACTTCCAGGCCCAATGGGACCACACTCGTGAAATCGCCCAGGTTAACAAAAAACCTTTGGGCAGTTACTCTTCTTTTTCCCCCAGAACCTCCTCTGCCCCCACTAAAGATCCCAACACCATGGATGTTGATGTCATCCATGTAAGCAAGCTAACTGATGCAGAACGACAATGTTGCCGCAAGGAAGACCTCTGCTTCTGTTGCCATAAGCCAGGACATACATCCCTCAAGTGCTCTGCCTTCACTGAAAAACCGAGGAATAAATGTGTCAATAAGGTTGAAGAAGAGACACTTCCAAAACTTGAAGAAGTTGAGGATGATGATGATGAAGAAAACGTCTGTCATGTTTCTTTTCTTTCGGATTTTTGAATCAGGGATCTGCTTCAATGCCAGACTCCCCTTTTCCCCGTAGTGGTGTAACCGTATCATCTCTTGTAACAAAAGCAATAGAAATCGCCGTTCAAGTCATTATACCTTCACACATGCTCAAAGCCATTGACACTTGTGCCCTTATCGACAGTGGGGCAAGCATCAACTGCATGGATTGGGACTTCGCCAAGAAGAACTCTTTCCCCATCAAGAAACTCAAGGAACCCCTCTGAGCCTGGAATGCGGACAGCTTCTACAACAAAAGCGGTGATATCCAACACAGCATAACCCTCTTCATTAATATAGAAGGCATCGTCCACCGCGTTCTTTTCCATCTTATGTCCCTCAAAGATAACATTATCCTCGGAACTCCCTGGCTCTCTGCTGTAAATCCCCAGATAGACTGGACCAAGCGAACTATCTCCATCACAGAATCTTCCAATCAATCAAAAGAACTCTATGCCTCACACATCGCCAACATCAAGCGACACGACACCCATTACTGGGTACCCCCTCCCGCACCTCCCTGCCATGTCAACGTCTTCACCACTGAACAAGAGAAACTCTTCTCCTATAACGGATGGGAAGAAGAAGATCAATTCCTTTCCCATGCCATGGGCAACCACGCCCTGTACCAGACCATTCAGTTTGGATCTTGCTATGCTCCTCTTGGATCCACCCAAGTCGCGAGGCTTACTCAAGCCATGGAACTCGCTATCTCCGCTGGGAAGGATAAACCCAAGACCACGCTTCCTCCAGCATATGCCGAATTTGCCTCGGTCTTCTCCAAAGAAGCGACCGACCATGTTCCCCCCTCTAGACCCTATGATTATGAAATAAACCTTAAAGAAGGCTTCACCCCAAAGATAGGGAAACTCTATCCCTTGACCCCCGAAGAACACATCGCCACTGAAGCTTTCCTAGATGAAAACCTTGCCGCAGGAAAGATCCGCCCCTCGAATTCTCCCCAAGCCTCACCCTTCTTCTTCATCAAAAAGAAGGATGGAGGACTACGCCCCTGCCAAGACTACCGCTATGTCAATGAACATACCATTCAGAATGCCTACCCCTTACCCTTGATCTCCGATCTCATTGACAAATTCAAAGACACCAAGGTCTTTACCAAGTTTGATGTCCGATGGGGGTACAACAACGTCCGCATTAAAGACAGCCATCAGTGGAAAGCAGCATTTGTTACCCACAAGGGACTCTTCGAACCCACAGTAATGTTCTTCAGCCTGTGCAACTCCCCCGCCACATTTCAACAGTTCATGAATGATTCCTTCCGCGATATGATTGCAGAAGGGTGGCTTGTCATCTACATGGATGACCTTCTTATCTTCTCCCCTGATGAGAAATCCCATGAGGAACATACTAAATGTGTCCTCCAACATATGACAGAACTCGACCTCCATCTCAAACTGGAGAAATGCAAATTCTCTACCACTGAGGTTGACTACCTTGGGCTCATTGTCAAACCTGGCGAACTCACCATGGACTCCATTAAACTCGAAGGAATCTCCTCCTGGCCCATATCCACAATGGTCAAGGAAGTCCACTCCTTCCTTGGCTTCGCCAACTTCTACCGTCGGTTCATTCCAAACTATTCAAATATTGTGCGCCCCTTGATCGACCTCACCAAGAAGTCGCTCCCCTGGTCCTGGACCCCTACATGCCAAGAAGCATTCACTACCCTAAAGTGCCTCTTCCTCTCCGAACCGGTATTACACATGCTGGATCTTGCCGCTCCCTTCACCATCGCCACCAACGCCTCACGGAACGCCACCGGAGGAATTCTCCTGCAGGCCAACTCCAACGGAGATTGGCATCCCTGTTCCTATTTGTCACAGTCCCTATCCCCCACAGAACGCAACTACGACATCTACAACCGCGAACTCCTCACAGTCATCTGTGCCCTGAAGTCATGGCGACATTATCTCCATGGATTTCAATTCCCTGTTCAGGTTTTTACTGATCACAAGAACCTGATGTACTTTTGATCACCACAAGCCCTCAACCGCCACCAAGCCCGTTGGCTTCTTGATCTAGTGGACTTCGATCTCAAAATGATTCATGTTCCTGGATCCCACCTCGCAGGCCCTGATGCCCTCTCTCGCTGCTGCGATCACTTCCCCCAGTCGGATCCTGACAACCAGGCCGTCACTCTCCTTCCTCCATCCATCTTCATCCGTGCCATTGACACTGCCCTCACTGACAAAGTTGCAGCAGCCTCTGCTGGTGACTCCCTCGTCCTTCAATGTCTTCAATCCATTAATGAAGACATCCCCACCGCCTTCCGCTCCCGTCTTTCCAACTGGCAGATGGAAGGATCTGTTTTAATGTACAAAGGCCACATATACATTCCAGACTCTGGGGACTTGCGCCAGTCCATTCTCCGCCGATGCCATGATCACGAGACTGCCGGTCACCCCGGCTTCCTTAAAACCTGACAACTCATCTCTGCCAAGTTCTGGTGGCCTGGTCTTGCCAGCCATGTGTGTTGTTACATCAAAGGCTGTGCCACGTGCCAGCAAAACAAATCAAACACACACCCCACCGTACCCCCACTCATGCCAATTAAGTCCTCTGCCTCTCACCCATTCCAGCAGATCTCGTGTGACCTCATCACGGATCTCCCTGAGTCTTTGTCCTTCGATTCCCTCCTGGTTGTGGTAGACCATGGGCTTACTAAGGGGGTGATTCTTTGCCCTACGAAGAAAACCATCACCGCTGAGGGAGTAGCTTTCCTCTTTTTCCACAAAGTCTACCTCTGCTTCAGCCTTTACGACAAAATCATCTCTGACCATGGCCCACAATTTGCCTCCACCTTCACAAAAGAACTCGGCTGCATTCTCAACTACGACCTCTCCCTCTCCACTGCGTATCACCCTCAAACCGATGGCGAAACAGAACAAGTCAACCAGGAAATTGAAACATACCTCTGCATCTTCTGTGGAAATAATCCCGGTTCCTGGGCTGATAATATTTCCCATGCTGAATTCACCCACAATCACTGCCCCCATTCCGTCATGAATCAATCTCCATTCTATCTCATGATGGGATATGAACCCCGTGCCCTCCCCTCAGTAATCGCCGAGTCTTCTCTTCCCACAGTAGCATCTCGTTTGAAATCCCTGACCGCCGCCCGTGATGAGGCCCTAGCCTCCCACGAACTCGCCTGTCAAATGATGGCCATCCGAACCCATCAAAAATTCACACCATTTAAACTTGGAGAAAAAGTGTGGCTCGAGGCCTGCAATCTCAAACGCTCCATTGTTAACCCCAAATTCACCCTGAAACGAGAAGGACCCTTTACCATCACAAAGGTCCTATTTCCGATCACTTACAGACTCCGAATTCCCATGATATGGAAGATCCATCCAGTCTTCCATGCTTCTCTTCTTATGCCTTATTGTGAGAACACCGTTCATGGACGGAACTTTCCAAAACCACCACCAGACCTTATCGCTGGAGAAGAAGAATACGAAATTGACCAGATCTTGTGCCACCATGGAACACTGCGATCCCGTTCCTTCCTGATCCAATGGAAGGGATACACCACCGAGGACGACTCATAGGTCCCTGAACGGGATTTGAAAAATGCCAACTCCACCCTAACCGCCTATAAAAAGCTTCACCCATCCGTCTTCTCTCCCCAGCGCTCTTGAAACAGCACTACCACCATCGTCACTCCAATGGCCATTGAAACCTCCCCTTTAGTCTCTATTTCCACCGTTTCCTCCATCATATCTTCACCACTCCAGAATGTCTCCCCCATCGAAGCCAACACCACCCTTCCTAGCCCTCCACCTTCTTATCGCAGCACTTCTCCTCCCATTGAGCAAGCTTATTTCCCAACTTCATCTGTGGATAATACTACCAACACTCCAATTGCTGAGCAATCTCCTCCTCCTGCTCCTGTCCCTCTTACACCAGTATCTGTTGCTACTTTACAGGATGCTGTTATGTCAGTAGATATCCCCCTCTTCGCCAACCGCCTTTGCAAAGATCCTCCCACCAGCGAAGATATCGTCCTCCTTTCTGTCCTCCTCCACAACCCCCGTATCACCTCACACATTGAACACTTCATCGAGACTGGCTCTCCTCTCAATGCGCTTTATGGCGCCTACCTCCAGAACGAAACTATCCTCATGCATGCCAATGTCCCCTCCACTCGTGCTGAAGTCACCCTTTGGGACCGCCTAATTCTTGACAACACTTGTGATGTCCAGGCACAACTATATATTGCTATGTATCAGTTGGACATGCTCCCCTTCCTGGTCGACATCGACCACTACCTCCTAGATCTCACCTCCCGTGTCCGTCCTCTCACTGAGGACCTCGCCACCCTTATCTCCACCCGTGAACAAGCTGCTGCCATCTCAGCCGGCCACAAAGCCGCCATTCGCATTGGTCATCACCTACCCATTGCAAACCCCCCTGAACCCATGTGTCCCACCGTCATCCCTGAAGAAGAAGAAGAACCCCCAGTCGAACATATTGACCCAGCATACCTGGAACATGAACCACATGAACCCTCTACACCATCCGCTTCGTCCTCCCCTCTTGATGAGCATACCCAGGAAGCTTTGCATTGTATCAAAACCTGCAACTTCCATCCCACTCCACTTCCTCCATCTGACCCACACTACCCTCAAGTGTGCTTCCAATGCCGAAGTCTTGGGCACATGAAACAAGATTGCCCCACTTATCACTGTCCTTTCTGTCTTGCCTTCACCCCTGGCCACAATCAAACTCAATGCCGGAACTACTGGTGCTCCCAATGCGGGCAACAAGCACCCGGACATTATGCGGACATATGCATTTGGCGTCGCTGTGACCACACCACACCTTTCTCCTCTTCTTCTTCTTCCTCTCGCCAGTCCTTTTGCTCTCACACGAGGACCTCTTCCACCAGCTCCCGGGGGTCCAATAGATCCCACCGCTCATCAGGACGCTCTTGTCCTATCCCTATCCCTTTGCCTATCGAGACTGAGCATCTCAACGATGTCTACATAGACAACAACCCCTTCGATGACGTGGCATACGCCAATATAACTGGTTCTCCATGACTTAGTCTCAGTGGGACTTCAACGGTAATGAGGGGGTAATGTTACGATTCATCCAGGACTATCTTTTCTTTTCCTAACTTCATTAGCTATACACTGTATTCCTACGAGTCGCTCGTTCGACTCCCACCTTGCACGCTTTTCTTTTCACTTCGTCTCACATGACTTTATCCAGTTGGCTATTGCCGTTTCCATTACATGACTCCGCAGTCCACAGTCATGACACCATCGACTGTGTATTTCATTTCTATTCTTCTATTTGTAATTCTAATGACACATTGCCTTCTCATTGGCTCCCGTTATCATACGACACATCACCCCTTTTCCACTGACCATTCTTAGTTACTATTTCTCATGGTCCGTGCACGGACTCCTTACGTATAAATACCCGCACTCTCGCAACAGAGATCCTTAGCTTAGACCTCCCTTGTCTTACCTAGTATCTCTGCAATCAACAAGGTCCTTGTCCCTTTGTCCCTTTGTCTCCTTCGCCCATCACCCACTATGCGTTTGTCTTTACGACTGTAGATCCCTTGAAACTGAGGACAGTCGGTATTGCCTTAGCACATCCATACTCTGTGCCTATGTTGTTACTTCGCGCTTGATCGCTGGACGACTCACTTCGCCACTTGGTCACTTCACATGCCAGTGGATTCCCCCGCATCACATGACCACTTATGTGTCTGTGAAATACCTTCAAACCCTCAACACTTAGGACCTCCCTACACCTTCAAGGGCTACGTCCGATCCTACCCAGATCGAGTGTAACAGATGCCATGAAAGAGAAAATCAAATCTCTTGAGTGCAAGGTATGGATACTGGTTGACCTATCTCAGGGATGTCAACCTATCAAAGGAAGATGGATATTTGCTGTTAAATCTGATGGTCAAAAGAAAGCTTGATTTGTTGCTAAAGGATTTACATAGATTTTTGAAATAGACTATGAAGAAATCTTCTCTCTAGTAGCAAGATTTGAAACCTTGCGATTACTTTTATCTTTGGCAGCAATTCATGATTGGAAAATCAAAGCTCTTAATGTTAAGACTGTCTTTCTCTTCAGAGAATTAGATGAAGAAATCTACATAGATCAACTCGAAGGCTTCACAGTGAAGGGTCAGGAGAACAAAGTCTGTTAACTCCATCAGGCAATCTATGGCCTTAAGCAAGCCACCCTTCAGTGGAACAAGCAGCTTCACAAGAGTTTAGAACAAATGGGTTTTCAATGATCTATAAGCAATCCCAGAACTTATTTTAAAATTATAGATGATTAGATCATCATTCTCCTCATTTATGTTCATGATGCTCTTTTTATGGATAGTAACAAGATCAAACTCCTCAAACATAAGAAATTGTTCATGAAACAATGGAAATCTAGAGATCTTAGTGAAGCAAAGGAATATCTGGGTATGAGGATCACACAAGATCATAAATGTAAAACAATTACTTTTGATCAAACCTGCTATGTATGTGGAGAAGGTCACAAAGTGATTTTCACAGGAGAATTGTAAACTGGTCTCTGTTTCTTTTTCTACCAGATATAATCTGAGACCTTCTAATGCTGAATCCAAACCATCACTCTGCAGTTGTTATCAATCAGTCATTGGATCACTGTTATACATTATGCTAGAAACAAGATCAGATATTGTCTATGCAGTTATCAAGATGTTGCAGTATTCTTCCAATCCATCAGAAGAACATTTGCAGAAGGCACTTTATATAGTGTGCTATCTTTCCTCTACTGCAAAGCTCAGCATTCGTTATTCTGTAACTGGTAACCAAAATGATTTGGTTGCTTATTTTGATACTAATTGGGCTGGTGACATTGAAACATCACATTCCACTACTGATTATGCCATCTTCTTAGGCAATGGCATTGTTTCAAGGCTAAGTAAACAACAATGTCAGGTGACACTTTCTTCCATGGAAGCAGAATATATTGGTATGATCAAAACTGCCAAACAGCTACAGTGGATCTGAAATCTCTATGGAGAACTAGGATTCAATCTCAGTCCTATTCCTTTATGCATCAATCAACAAGGCACTATATTCCTTGCCTCTAACTCTACACAGGAAGGATGTACCAAACATGTTCACATTCCTGATCACTTCATATGAGAAGCTGTAGAGTTTGAAGAAGTCTAACAAAATACCTGCTTCCTGTTACGCTCGACCCGGGTAGGATCGGACGTAGCCCTTGAAGGCGTAGGGAGGTCCTAAGTGTCGAGTGTTCGAAGGTATTCCACGGACGCGTAAGCGATCACGTGGCGCGGGGGAATCCACTGGCACGTGATGTGACCAAGTGGCGAAGTGAGTCGTCCAGCGATCGGGCGCGAAGTAACGACGTAGGCATGGAGTATGGATGCGCGAAGGCAATACCGACCGTCCTCAGTTCAAGGGATCTACGGTCGTAAAGACGAACGCGTAGCGGGCGAGGGGAGACAAGGGACGGAGGCACGAAGGTACTAGGACCTTGTCGATTGCAGAGATTGCTAGGTAAGACAAGGGCTAGTCGTCTAAGCTAGTGCACTATGCTACGAAGGTCAAGAGATGCTATGTAGTGAATAAGGAGTAAAGGAATAGCATCGACAAAAAAGGGGCCTAGGTAAGGCGGCGAAGGAGAACTAGCTTAGAAGGCTAGAGGCAAGGATGGAGGACACTAAAGGAAGAAGAAGGTGTAATCCATAAGGATTCCCAGAGGTAGCGATAGGGAATCTATCAAGGTGCGAAGATGGTAAGTGTAAGCTGTAGAAATGACCTCCCTTGTAGGAGATGAGCGTAGGGTACCAAGCGAAGCTCCAAGACTATGAAAGTGTCTGAAAAGACAAGGTAACAAGCAACGTAAGGCGCGATGAAGGAAAAAGAATAGCGAACGACTGTTAAGGCAACAAGTCGTAACATTACCCCCGTATTAGCATCCAAATCTCTGATGAAGGATAACCCAGAACGTGGTGGTTTAGGAGCGCTAAGAAAGGAACTGAGGAATAGTTCCGGGCAGAAGCGGGCTGGGGCGCGAGCGTAGTGGGATGTCGGTGGAGCGAGCGAGTGTGGATGGATCAACAGATAAATGAGCAGGGTATATGCGTATGGATGGGGTAGCACGCAGGTACAAGGACGAGAGAATCCGTCCAGTGGATGGCGTAGATCATAAAGGATAGTGATTTCCAGGTAGGAGGGTAAAAACGCGAAGTTGGATCAAGGGCGGATGGTCGTGGATCAAGGGTGGATGAACATAGGCGTAGACGAGTGAGGGGGTACCATAGCCTTCTTCTCAGGGTTGGAGTTCCTCCTAGCAATCGGCTAGAGGCTGGAATCCCTCGAGTAGAAGGAGCATGGCGCAGGGAGAATGCGATCGCTGTCCTCTCAGGGTTGGAGTTCCTCCCAGCAATCAGCTGGAGGTTGGAGTCCCTCGAGTAGACGCGGACGCAGCGACAGGGGAGACAGATGAGATGGTGCCAAGTTCGAGAGACGATGGTGGTAGTGTTAGGTTCAGGAGCGCTGGGGAAAGAAGACGGACGGGTGAAGCTTTTTATACGCGGTTAAGGCGGAGCTAGCATTTTTCAAATCCCGTTCAGGGACCCATGAGTCATCTTCGGCGGTGTATCCCTTCCATCGGATCAGGAAGGAACGGGATCGCGGAGTTCCGCGGTGACGCAAGATCCGGTCAATTTCGTATTCTTCTTTCCCAGCGATAAGGTCAGGGGGTGGTTTCGGAAAGTTCCGTCCGTGGACGGCGTTTTCTCGGTAGGGCGTAAGAAGGGAAGCGTGGAAGACCGGGTGGATCTTCCAAGTCGTGGGGATTCGGAGTCTATAGGTGATTGGAGATAGGACCTTTGTGATGGTGAAGGGTCCTTCACGTTTCGGAGTGAATTTCGGATTGACGACGGAGCGTTTGAGATTGCGGGCTTCGAGCCACACCTTGTCTCCAAGTTTGAATGGAGTGAACTTTTGACGTGTGCGGGCGGCCATGGTTTGGCAGGCGAGTTCGTGGGAGGCTAGGGCTTCGTCGCGGGCGGCGGTTAATGATTTCAAACGAGAGGCGACAGCGGGAAGAGAAGACTCGGCTATTACCGAGGGAAGGGCACGGGGTTCATATCCCATCATGAGATAGAACGGCGATTGGTTGGTGACAGAGTGGGGGCGGTGATTGTGAGCGAATTCGGCGTGAGAAATATTGTCAGCCCAGGAACCGGGGTTATTACCGCAGAAGATGCGGAGATACATTTCGATCTCCTGGTTGACTCGTTCGGTTTCGCCGTCCATTTGAGGGTGGTACGCGGTGGAGAGGGAGAGGTCATAGTTAAGAATGCGTCCGAGTTCCTTGGCGAAGGCAAAGGCAAATTGCGGGCCTCGATCGGAAATGACCTTGTCATAAAGGCCGAAGCAAAGGTAGACTTTATGGAAAAAGAGGGAGGCTACTCCCTCGGTGGTGATGGATTTCTTCGTGGGGCAAAGAATCACCCCCTTAGTAAGCCCATGGTCTACCACGACCAGGAGGGAATCAAAGGAAGAAGACTCAGGAAGATCCGTGATGAGATCACACGAGATCTGCTGGAAGGGGCGAGAGGCGGAGGATTTAATTGGGGTGAGCGGAGGCACAGTGGGGTGAGTGTTGGACTTATTCTGCTGGCAAATGGCACAGCCTTCAACGTAACGACGCACGTGGCTGGCCAGGCCAGGCCACCAGAACTCGGCGGAGACGAGTTGTCGGGTTTTCAGGAAGCCGGGATGGCCGGCGGTCTCGTGATCGTGACAGCAGCGGAGAATAGACCGGTGTAAGTCCCCGGAGTCCGGAATGTATACGCGGCCTTTGTACATCAGAACGGAACCTTCCATTTGCCAATCGGACAAACGGGAGCGGAAGGCAGCAGGAATATCCTCGTTGATAGACTGGAGACGTTGGAGGACGAGAGGGTCGCCAGCAGAAGCTGCTGCGACCTTGTCAGCGAGGGCAGTGTCAATGGCACGGATGAAGATAGATGGAGGGAGGAGAGTGATGGCCTGGTTATCAGGGTCCAACCGGGGGAAATGATCGCAGCGGCGGGAGAGGGCATCAGGGCCCGCGAGGTGGGATCCGGGAATGTGGATCATTTTTAGATCGAAGTCCACTAGGTCAAGAAGCCAGCGGGCTTGGCGGCGGTTGAGGGCTTGTGGAAATCGAAAGTACATCAGGTTCTTATGATCGAAGGAACGGACTTCCTTGACCGTCGTGGATACGGGCCATGAGGAGATACCTTCGAGCTTGACGGGGTCCATGGCGAGTTCGCCGGGTTTGACAATGAGACCAAGGTAATCAACTTCGGTGGTGGCGAATTTGCATTTCTCCAATTTGAGATGGAGATCGAGCTCTGTCATGCGTTGGAGGACACGTTTAGTACGTTCCTCGTGAGTTTGTTCGTCAGGGGAGAAGATAAGGAGATCATCCATATAAATGACGAGCCAGCCTTCTGCGATCATATCGCGGAAGGAGTCATTCATGAACCGTTGGAACGTGGCAGGGGAATTACAGAGTCCGAAGAACATCACCGTGGGTTCAAATAGTCCTTTGTGGGTAACGAACGCCACTTTCCATTGATGGCCGTCTTTGATGTGGACGTTGTTATATCCCCAGCGGACATCGAACTTGGTGAAGACCTTGGCGTCCTTCAATTTGTCGATAAGGTCGGAGATCAAGGGTAGAGGGTAGGCGTCTCGAACGGTGTGTTCGTTGACGTAACGGTAGTCCTGGCATGGGCGTAGACCTCCATCCTTCTTTTTGACGAAGAAGAAGGGTGAGGCTTGGGGGGAATTTGAGGATCAGATCTTTCCTGCGGCGAGATTCTCATCTAGAAAGGCTTCGGTGGCGGTACGTTCTTCAGGGGTTAGGGGATAGAGTTTCCCTATCTTCGGGGTGAAACCTTCTTTAAGGTTTATCTCGTGGTCGTAGGGTCTAGAAGGGGGAACGTGGTCGGTCGCTTCTTTTGAGAAGACCGAGG
>JBBPRF010000915.1:0-13238 GCA_038092875.1 Lanmaoa pseudosensibilis | reverse complement strand
AGATGACGGGGGGTGCGATCACGCGTGAGCGCACCTTGCCGGCGTCCCCGAACCGTCGGTCGATGGCTGCGTCGTCGACGCTGACCCCGGGCGATCTGGCTGTTCTGACGGAGGTGGACGAGCCCGAGGGGAAGCGCGATGGGAGTGCGAAGCGGATGCCGCGCACGCCGTCGCCTGCGGGTGTAGAGGTCGCACCGCCCGTCCCGCCACTACCGCCTTCGGTGACCGACACCGCACGTTCGCCAGCCCTGCCTCGGACCCAATCCCATCTCAGTAAATTGTCAGAGGAAATAGAACCCGAGGAGTCTTCTCAATCCACAGCGTTCCGCGTTTTCCTCCAGGTCGGCCGGGAGGTCAAGAAAGTCACGCTCGAGCCTGGGTTGACCTTTGCGTCCCTTCGCATGCTCTTTGTCGACAAGTTCTCTTATAACCCCGGGATGGAGAACTTTCCTGCTATCTACATACGAGATCCGTCGAGTGGTGTGCAGTATGAGCTGGAGGACATTGACGAAGTAAAGGAAAAGTGTTTGTTGTCTCTTAATATCGAACGTGAGCCGTCACCGTACTACGAATGTGACACTTGCTCAACGCAGCGTATTTGCCAGCATTGGATCAAATCAAGCAACATATTGATGCACAGATATCCACGTTGTCCAACGATCTCAAAGAGCTCAAGACCGTGATGGCTACCAACAAACGGTCGTCCACCCACTTCAGCTCCATCGTCGCCCACGATTTCACCGAGAGCACACCCGTCGCCGACCGTCCCTCGGAAAAACAGTTTGCACACGTCGCCCACCGACTCTCGCGCATCGTCGGCGACGCCCACAACCATTCCAACCCCTTCATCTTCCCCCAAACGACCGGTCAATCGCTCCAGCTCCAACCACAAACGACGGGGGCGTCCGTCATGTCCGAGTACTCGAGCCGCGTCGTGGACGATCTCAAGACCCAATTCGACGAAGTCCAGAACCTCCGACGGGATCTCGGGATCATGCGGCAACTCTACACCGAGTTTATGAAATCGACCAAGGAGTCGCTCGGTGCGCTACGCACGCAGACCCAATCCGTCAAACAGCTCGCGAGCGCCAAGGTGGGGGGTGCGAGAGCGTATATCGATACGGGCAAGACCAAGCTCGATTCGCGGAGTCAAAACGTGCTCACCAAGATCGAGGAGCTGCAAGATACCGTCGAAGCGCTCAAAGAAGACGTGATCAAGCGCCAAGTGACGCCCAAACCCCAACTGCTCAAGACGATCCACGACGACGTCTCATCCACGGCGACCGAGTTGGCCAGCCTCAAGGAACACATCGACACGATCAAGCCCATGTGGAAAAAGACGTGGGAGGAAGAGTTGCAGAATATCGTGGAGGAACAGGGGTTTCTGGGTCATCAGGAAGAGTTGTTGGCGGATTTACTCGAGGATCACAAGGCGCTCCTCGAAGTGTACGGGCACGTGCAAAAAGTGATTTCGCTTCGGGGCATGGGATCGGGTGGGCGTGGCAGCGCGCGCGGGCGAGCGTTCAAACCTGCGCCCGCAGAGGAAGGCCACACGGGGTTGAGCACTGTCATGATGGAGATCCGAGGTGCGGCGGTGGACCCCGAGAAGCGGATGAAGGCGATCGCGGCGAACCAAAAGCATCGGGAGAAGGAGTTGGCGAATCAATCGGACGCGTTTCAGAACGAGCTGACGGGATTCGTGAGCGGGAAGAAGCTCAAGATGACGGGGGGTGCGGAGGAGGCGGAGAGGGTGAGGCAGAAGAGGAACGAGTTGGCGCTCAAGGCGATGTTTAATGCGTCTGGTGGGGCGGGCGGGGAGGCGATGTCACCGACTGTCTAGATAGACGTTGCGAGTCAGAGGTCGAGTCGGGGATAGAGGGGACGTATACGAGAGAGGGAGGGAGAAGAGGTGAGAGTGTCGACGTGGAGGGGGCCCTAATCTGCGGACGACGGACGTGGCATTGGTCGTGTATTTTAAATTTCAGACGGGGGACGGTTTTCTCTCTTCTTTCCCATTTTTGTAATCTCTCGTTCGTTTCCATGTTTCATGTTTTTTTCCTCACACATGCATCGCCTTTTTTTTTTTTGAAGTGTGGGGAGCATGACGTGGTTACGCACGTCACTTGGTATCGCGCCTTCTTTCTTTCCACAGTTTGTTTGTCTCTTGTTCTTTTGCTCGTCAGGGGTATCGACTTTTGACATTGCAGTCACGTCACTCTTTCCACTCTTCTCATTCTAATATGGAGTAATCATCGAAACAGCATTGACATGAAGATGAGTGGAGAGTTGAGAGAACCTCATATGTATTTCATTATGTTCTCAACGGTGTAATAGACGTGTACATGGCTCGTAACGTGGAGGATGTTCGGGTATCGAAGGTTGTGTGTGGGTGCGGGTTGCAGGTACATATGGTGTGGAGGATCGGCGTGACCAAGAGTATCAGCGAACCTCGGAAGGTTTTTGGATATGTTTCGGTCGAACAGGTCGCATCCATGAATACCAGTAAATCAAGGTACGTTTTACCCGGAAAGCTTGCGCATGCTGGACGTTGGGGACGGAAACTTGCGTATTCGCGGTGGCTCCGCTTCGGCATGACTTGGCACGGATGCGTCTTTCAGGGAGTTGGCGGTTGCATCGTCGGCGCGCGCGTGGTGCCGTTGAGTCAGAATAGAGACGAGCTCCCTGCCGAGGCTCCGCATCAGCAATGGGGGGTTGCTCCGCCACTACGTCCTCCTTTCATCGTCCCCTCACTCATGGCTAATTGGGTGCGATATCGCAGGAATTGTAATAAACGTTCCGAGTCAGCACGATGGATTCCTTCCTCTCGCGTTGGGGCCGGCGACCTGCCTGTCGACTTCTTCACCTCCGGAGGTGACCGGCGCCGCTGCTTGATGATACGGTGCATAACATGGTGGCGTCGCTCGCGTCAGGTGCAAATCCCGAAACTGCAGAACCCGTGCTGTAACTATCTGCGAACGATGTGCGGTGCATTTTTTCAGTCATTGCTCGCCAAATACTTTTTCATCCACGTTGTTTTCCAGGAGTTCCTTCTCTTGCATATGACGACAACAACTTTTGTGGTGAGAGTACGAAGGTTCTAAATTGTAGTTCGTGATTACACTCCGTTCGATACCGAATAACAGATTGGCTTGATGGCAGGTTAGGGAACTGCAGTCAACAGATGACTCCCATGTAAGTGTATGTATAACTACCAGCCCATGATTTGATTTACTCTCGCGCCAATCCTCCGCGTCAGAGCAGCATTGGCTCCTTGGCGAGTTGCCATAGCGGTGGCCAGCTGCCTGACTGAGCTCTCGACTGTTCCGTTCTGCAGCCGGAAGCGGAGGTAGTTCTGGATTGAAGTGTTGGTTCGGTATGTGTTAAAGGGAATTCTTTTCTTCGCCTGATTAAAGCTAGCTTCAATGTGGAAAATATTTCGGCCTTCATTGACGAAGGAAGCCTGATGCGAATGTGGCGACATCCGATAGGTATCGGAGCAGCAATCCAGCTTCGTGGCACTTACAAGATCCATATATTGTACAATCGGGGTTTGCAGCCAGTTATTATCCTCCATGATGAGGGTAACGATGTGCTGGACTTCTAAGAAGTGGTCACGTTCGGTAGGCCGACGCTGCACCGGCTGGACAATAGTTTGGCCCACGCGGGGTCGATCTGATACTCGTAAGACGCTGTTAAGCCAAGTCGTAAAGAAGTCAGCATTGAATAATGCCGCCTGCATGTGAATGCCCAATGCTGCCAGATCAGGAATGTCCAATGCTGCCGAATCATGAGTGGCCATAGAGGTCTCGACTACTAACTCTCATCAGAAGAGACGGATTCCACTTGAGAGGTAAGCTGGTCAGAATCATAACATAACCGCTTCAAGAACGCTCGACTACTCAGGGTTATCAGAGGACATGGCTGGTATAATTGGAGGCGTACTAGCACACATTTAGAAGTGCGTTGGGGTGCTCACGCAAGGTTTGGCAGAACACTCCTTTATATATACTTCTAATGGAGTTTGATGGCAGGTCGGGGACTCTGCGGACCAGCTGGTCAGAGGGTACCACACCACATCAGTCTCTATCTTAATCGCCAAGATCCTAAAAATGTCGGACCAAGTTCGATAATTACCTATCGCAGCTGCAAACTGGAAATCGTGTTGAAGGCACCCTAAGGTAAATGGATAGTTTTGTGAAAGGCTTAGAGATTGGATCAGGATGCCACCAGACACTTGACGCATTTGGACCACGATAGACGAACGATGACAAGTTTCTTGTAATGGCATAGGAAAAATTTCATAATGCATACCACTTTGGTAACATGCATTCTGAAATACGCTGTATATGAAATGGAAAATACATCACCACAGGGATGAACGAGGGGGGGTGCTGCGATAAGTTGACGGGGTAGTGGGCGGTGGGCAGTGGGCAGTGGTGAGGGTTTTTAGATGACAAGGGGGGCGAGCGCTGGGAAATTGGGAATTGGAATTGGAATCAGTCATTCTCCGTTCTCGGAGCTGGGGTAGGGAGGGGAGGGGCATTCCTTGGACGTCAGCTAAGATCGACGTGCTAATATTGAGAACAACTGGGATGTTCGTCCAGACGGAACATAGGCGTTGGACGAAGGTGGAACGCGATACGACGAGGACGGACCACGCTTGATGATGATTTCGGAGACCCAGTGCCATTGTAAATTGAAGCGCGTTATTTTCTTGTCGCCAACTGCCGTCGGCATGACTCGGAATTGAGGAAACCATCGAGTCTACAACCCAGGTTTTTCCCGTGAACGACGCCAATTGAACTTTGGGTTCCACCTGACCTCGCTCGCTGGACCGATTCATTAGTACTGCCATGCAACTTTTGAAGACGCCGGCGATGAGAATTGCTCGCCATTACAGAGCAAGCAGGGCACATACTAACATACCCATTTCGTACTACAGTTGCGGACAAACAAACTCGACAACTTAGCGACGTGGCAAAGAGTCCAAATCTGCAATCGGTTTGTAACAATGTTCGACGACGCATGTGGGTTTCAGGCGTTTCCATCCGTTACGCATGCTTTGTGAGTCGGAGCGAGGATGGGGTGCCCATCTAATCATAGGCGCAGGCGAGAGTATTTTCTTTGGTACTCTTCGGTGCCTCTACTCTTGTTTCCGTTCCTTTGCGTGAGTGGCGCTGATGATGTCTAGGGATGTCTAGGCCTGTCACACTCCAGCTCAACCGGGTACCGTATGGGCCGATCCCGACGCTAGACGGTGCTTGTTTGTTGCGTGCGCCAGCACGTGGGAGCACCCGGGAGTTCTTCTGTATGACATGGGGTGCAGGCTCAAGGGGAAACACGACTGCACATAACCATCTCATTAACAGTCATGTCGAATTATAGATCCGATTCCTGATCTTTCCCGTGGTTCTACGCGAAACGATCTCGTCGAGTCTCCAGAGTGCATGGACGCTCGTGTTCTGGCAGATCATGATGATCGGTGGTATGCACTGCCTTTTACACAGAAGAGCCTCTCGTCTGAGAGTGAAGAATATTTTTTCAAGTCCATTGAGGTCTCGGCCGCTTCGTTTGCTGTCTCTGCTGCTGAGTTTGAGTACATCGATTTATGCACTGATGATGCGTGTGTTTGGAACAGGGCCGCCCTCATGTACCCCACCTCTTCCCTCTTGCCCTCCGCGACCTTCGTCACGATGTTCATTCATTTGCTCTGGGATGATGGTGGGTCTTTTGTTCCATCGTAGATTCTGTAGTAGTGATAGCCTCAAGGTATGTGAACTACATGCTAGTTTCTACAACAGCCATGTACCATAATTCCAGGAAATGTTTGCAGCACAAACCCCAATTGCCGACATACATAGAGAAGAAGCTCCGGAAAGACGATTTATACATCATGCTGCGTTGGGACTTGCTACATGGAGTTCAGAAGACGAGGCGTATACATAGGTAAATTAGATATCCGCATCATCATTCAAAGTACCACCACTCTCTACGCACCATCCTCTATCCCATCCATCAGTGGCTGAGAGGTAGAGCTCGTTCAAACGTGGCGGCTATTAACTCCTGAGTCCTAACAGTTCAAGTTGAATTGCCTAGTATGATTCGTCCGTGTCCCCCTCCACGATCTGATCCACCCCAGGGCGACGTCTGCTGATGATCACGGTTTTGATGGTCGTTGGAAGAGACAACCGCGATTCTCTGCATCACTTCCGCAGCTCCCCAACTAGTGTGTATGAGTTCTGCGGTATTGACGGAGAGGCACTGCTACTTTTCATTATCTCTCGAATTCTTGTTACCGGTCCATCACAACAAATTTACCGGTGGGTTGACATAAGCTCTGGCATTTTTGATCTGTAGTAGCGCCCTAAAATGAACGAATGGTAGCAATGCGGCGTTGACTATAGTCATAGAACTACTCTGGTGCAGCTTAAAGGCTATGAGAGCCGATACGATCAGAATCCGACATGAAACCTACGATTCAATCTATTGTTCACAAACGTCCTGTTCTGTACACAACGAATTTACTCTCTGCATGCCAACAAAGATGGTATATCGCTGAAAATGTCTTTTCGTGATAAGGGTGTGTAAGCCCCTTACATAGAAAAGTAATCCCCCAACTAATACTGCATTGCCATTCCCAAACAATCCTTTGAAGCAAATATTCAAGATGCCGAAGTAGAAGATATAACTGCCCCAGAATCCCTTGAAGATCGAAGCATTGGTAAAATTTCTCTCCCCGACTCTCGATCTTCACTTGCTGTTAGACAGCCAGACACTGCTGTTTATCTTGTACCCACCATGTCCTCCGACGTACAATCTGCTTTGGAGCTTCTCCAGACGAATGACTACATGTCCCGTATGGTAGCTCATACTTTCAGTCAACCATTGATCCTATTGCAAATGCAGTTGTTATCGCCGTTGCTGTTGTATACGATTATCGTGAGATACTCTTGTGTGCATTGTTTTCAAACTGAAATGATCCTTTTGATTGCACTGTGCAGTCCTTACCTTTGCGGGAGAAGTGTGTTATCTCGTTCCCAGCACCTTATTTATTGACTGACAATGTTTACAGATAGACTATGTGTGGGTAAGGAAGCCGCAATTATCAAGCAAGTGCTCAGTGAGTCTGAGTCTCTGACTGTTCCACAGCATAGATCCTGGACCTGGGTCTCTACAATTTTTGTTATAGTGTGTACCAACCTCAGGTTATACTTCATCGCCCATGTTCCGAATTGATGATTCAGTAGGTCCGGTATCTCGGTCTTTGTGGGGGCATGTAGGTCTATTGTTGCCGTGATGGACATTGCATATGAAATTACACAGCTAACAATGAATCTGTGCTTAAGCCTTGTTGGACTCTGTACGTTCAGACTTAAATTGGAGCTTAGTTGAGTTGATCTGATACATTCACAGATGGTAGCACATTTATCCCTGGTCCAATCACAGTCAGTTTCTCTGCTTCACACCTTGTCTGTCATTAATTATTGTCCTCTGATAGGCGTATGCATCTACTTTCAGATTACAAGCCGTATTGATTATGGTTCCATAGGTGTAAGCACTCTCGGATTTGCTGCCCTCCACAATGTCATTATGCGACATGGATATTCCAAAGGTACTGTATTCTACCTAGCGTCTGAGTGGGCGTTTCTAATATTCATGAATGCTTCTGATTGTAAGTCACTGCACCCCCTGATTCTATTTTCCCCGATTATGATTTCAATTTCAGTGGTGATGATCCTGCGTGTTTATGCAATGTGGAATCGGCCCAAGTGGATCCTTTGTGTCCTGTTGTTCATTTACATACCGCAGGTTATTGCTACCATTGTTTTCGAAGTTATCTACAACATTCCCAATACTTACTTCTCACGTATGTGTCGAACTAAACTGTATGCGTCACAGCAAACTCACACAGGGGGTCTTCTTCCTTTTTTTCCAGTCACAATTGGCCAAGTTAGCAACTTGGCTTTTTGCAGCGAATCATGGAGCAACATCCTACCCCTACTTGACGTGTATAAACAAACCCCACAGTTGGTTCTTGCTGCTACACTTTTGGGCCTTGCTATCATCCAAATCTTGAAGCAGTCAATTGAGATGTACAAAGCAACCAAGCAGTGGCAGCCTAACCGGTACATGCAACAACTCGTGAGAGATGGAATTATTTATTTCCTTGTGTACGTCTCGCCTTTTCCCCGTCTTTCGTTTCCATTCGTTACCATGATATCATGTTCTCGCACAAAAGCTAACCACTTCGATGTTTTCCCTTGAACTTTTTAGGAACATGCTTTTCAATCTCGCTAGTTTGCTCGAAGGCGGGCTTGCTCCCATAAGCAACACCTCAGCACTCATCCTGAACATGTTCTGCTATATCACCATATGCCCTATTATGCCTCGGTTCATCATCAGCGTGCGAGAGTTGTACGACAGTGACGTCCGTGGCCGCTGGCAAGGGATCGACACCGGATTTGGTGTGTTATCGCAAACCATTGCCATTCAAAACGCGGCAGTGTCTGCGATTGCATTCGCGGACGCCCCGGAGCAGGGCCAGATTGTGGAGGGGGACGCAGACGAATCGGAGGCGATTCGACTCGAACCATTGGGAGATAATAGCCGTCAGGCTTGAACGAGTTGAAGTTGGGCATGGGCCCTAATGCTCGGCCATTGATGGATGGTAGAGGATGGTGATACTTTGAATGATAGCGTGGATATCTAATTTACCTATGCAAATGTCTTGTCTTCTGAGCTGTATGTATCTTCGAACAAACGTAGAAATTGTCTCAACGGAGCTTCTTTTTCTGTACGTGCGATTTGGCCTTGCGCCGCAAACCTTTGTAGGACTTACACATGGCCGTTGTGGAAACCAGCACGTTGTTCACATTCTTCGAGGTTATTACTACAGCTTATATGATGCAAGCAAAGCCTACCATCATTGCGAAGCAAATGGGTGAGCGTGACGACCGCAAGGTTGCGGAGGGCCAAAGGCAGGAGCTACACATGAGGATGGCCCCGTTCCCATCACACGCATCAAATATACTCGAACCGTGTTTCGTTCATTCGTCATGCCGTTGGCAGAGGCTGGCTTTGGACGCAGGATCACAATGAAGCCAGAGGAGTTTCGACGATTCAGTAACATCCAAAACTCGGAGTGCGGGCGTCACGTTGGCTCGCAACCCAAGCCGGGTTGTAAGAGAGACGAAGAAGCGCTGGCTGGGGATGGGGAAGAGTACAATATCTTCCCATTCCACCGGCTAGATAAAGCCTGTTTCTGAGCAGTAGCGACATTGAGATACCCCGCATACCGCACTCGACTGGGCGTGCTGGTTTTCGTCAGCATCCGTATGCTTTTGAGAGCCTGATGGGATTGATTTGACGCATTTCGAGTGTGTCACAACTGCAATGATAGACTGTCATTAGGTCGCGGTAGTAAGCCGTACGACACCTCAAAGGAACCCTGAGAGTACTAGAAGAGGGATCGGTGTAGAATATATGTAGGTGCGGGACTGCACAAACATATCCTGGTATACTGGAATGTTTTGTCATTATCCGTAATCGTCGCTGCCAAAATAGAATGTGTTGCAAACACTTTGAGGAGTTCCACATCGCTGTTATCAAACCAGTATGATGTTCACGTTCCTCGAGGCTACTACTACTACAGCGTATAGGATGCCCTGAAGCAAATGGATGAACATCACGACCATAACGTCCCGAAGGGCCGGAGGCAGGAGCTTACAACATGGTGGCCCTGTTGCCATTATGCGCATCATCAATGCATGACTCAATGTGCTTGAACCGACGGATTGAAGTGAAGCCAAACATGCTGCAGCGTTTCGATAACATCCAAAACTCGAGTGCCAGCGTCACATTGGCTTGCAAGTCAAGCCGGACTGTAACAGAGACGAAGAAGGATTGGTCAGGGATATGGAAGAGTGCAGTATGTGACCTCATTCTTGACACAGGCGTTTGCAGTGGCACTGAATAGAACAGAATCCGGGATCACTCTGATGGAAGACACGATCGACGTCACTTCAAACGTGCGTGAGTGGGCCGAAATCAAAACACCGTCACAAGACAAGAAACGACCTTGGATTCAGCCATCCCGGGACGTGAATGTACACTCCCGAAAGTGATGTGTCGGAGGGATCACATAGCTGGAAAGAGCGCAGCCCTTCAAAATAGGCGTACACAAAGACTGAAAGGAGTGAGTATCTCTTACTTTCCTGCAAGCGTGAACAAGAGTCGCGCAGAGATGCTCCTCGTCTGCCAACAAGAATTCCTGCCCAATCCTTTCATGGTTGGGGGGTTCCCGTGACCCGCTCAATGGCACCATCCATACCTGACAGGCTATGGATGTACCATCCCTCCATCAACCGGCTGGTCAGTGTCTGGACGGTAGATGATTAGAAGGTTTCCCTACCTTGGATCCACCATGGAACGACTAGCACAGGCCTACCATTGAACGAACTTACTCGCAACAATTTCCGCCACGGGACGAACACTGCGGCTTTGCACCGAGAGGATGGTGTTTGTCGAGGACGACGATGTTTGTGAGCAGTTCAAACTCCATCGAACTCAACATGCGGATTCTCCTGGTCTCCCTCACGGACCACTCGAGCGGATTCCTGCAGTCTCTTTGTCGCGCCTCGCTATGGCCAAAGCCTTGGAAGAATCCTGGCTGCGAATACAGGGCGAACAAGTTGCCATCTTGTGCTGGATCTTCCAAGGTTAAGGGTCTTGCAGGAATCCCATATACAACTCAGGCGACACCCCGACTGCTCGAGCCTACCCCATTCTGTGCTGTTCCCATATTGCCACACCCGCGACATGCTAACTTTGTAGACAGTGGTGTCAGTATCGGGGACGAGCAACGAGGACGCCTGATGCTCTCCGCCGTCTGCAAGCACTCTTTCGAAGACAGTCTGCCTCCCACGTACGTATCACCCCTCAGACAACCCCATCGCCTCCAGTCGATGAGCATGCATTGGATGTCCCAAGCCCCGTCGAATCCTACCCAAACCTCAACCATCTCCCATGGATCACCTCGGGCGTCTCGGGCATCTCCATCCCATGTGAATGGACGACTGGAACGTACGGTTGACCGATATCCAAGAACAAGAGGTTGTCATTCGAAACCGATAGATCCGTTTGTGGGTCTTTCCATGACTGGGTTACTCTCATCACATCAGTGCGAATTTGCTATTTACGCGATTTGTGCGGGCGAGATATGCGTGGGGAATACGCGCGGGAGTTACATGCAAGGGCAGGGATTACGCGGGATGTTTTGAGGCGTTGCAAATCTGGAGTTTCTGTATAGTTGGTCATCCTGCCTTGGGCCTCCCCGGGGTGATCAAGTTGGAACGGATCTTTGAGGCAGTTGTGCCAGACTCCCGACCCTGACTTCCTCATGGGGCAGTCTCTACACTGGCCCTCGGGACGTAATACAGGTGTGTGCAAGCATCCACAGGTTACGATATTACATCAATTTTCAACTAATTTTGACCCGCCCAACACAGTAACAGGCTTTTTGATGTCATCGCAGTTCTGATGGCCGTTGGAAGAAGCAACCGCAATTCTCCGCATTACCTCCCCAGCCCCCCAACTAAGGTGGGTGTGAGTTCTGTGGTATTATTGGGGAGGCACTGCTGATTTTCGCCACCCCGCTGATTTTCATTATCTATCAACCTCTTGGTTACCGATATTGGCGCGACGTAGACGAGAGAGAAGGGAGGAAAGAGGCGAGAGCTAGTGTCGACGTTGTTGACGTGGAGGGGGCCCTAATCTGCGACAACGGACGTGGCATTGGTCGTGTATTTTAAATTTCAGATGGGGGACGGTTTTCTCTCTTCTTTCCCATTTTTGTAATCTCTCGTTCGTTTCCATGTTTCATGTTTTTTTCCTCACACATGCATCGCCTTTTTTTGAAGTGTGGGGGGCATGACTTGGTTACGCACAGTCATCGTATATATACTGGGTATCGCGCCTTCTCTTTTCCACAGTTCGTTTGTCTCTTGTTCTTTTTGCTCGTCAGGGGCATCGACTTTTGATATTGCAGTCACATCACTCTTTCCATTCTTTTTCTTTTTTCTAATATGGAACGGTCATCGAAACAGCATTGACATGAAGATGAATGGAGAGTTGAGGGCATATGTATTTCATTGTCGACTCTCAACGTGTACATGACTCGTAACGTGGGGGATGTTCGGGTATCGAGGGTTGTGGGTGCGGGTGTCAGTGAACCTTGGGGGGCTTTTGGATGTGTTTCGGTCGAACGGGTCGCGTCCATCATGGATCCATTGTGGCATGAATACGAGCGCAGCGATAAGCTAGCAGGGCAGTGGGCATTGGGCAAGGATTTTAGATCACAAGGAAGATAAGTTCGAAGAAACATGTCAATGTGAGGCTGTGAGCACTTGCCATACTACGCAACGATGGGAAATTGGGCATTGGAATCGATCATTCTCCGTTCTCGGGAGCTGGGGCAAAGGGGGAATATATCGCGCGCGTTTAGTACGCTTTCGTTGCCGACTGCTGTCGGCGCAAATGGAGGAAACCATCCGAGTCTACACCCGGGCCTTTTTTCCCGTGAACGACGCCAATGGGTTCTACCTGACCTCGTTTGCCGAATCGAATCATCACTATTGCTGCTGTGCAATTTTTGAAGACGCCTCAGAGGGATTGCTTTGCTGTTATGCGGTCCACGGCACTAACGTACCTATTTCTTGTATCCGAATTCTGCTCGCTTCGCACGAGTCGACGACATGCATTCCCTTGTCTGAAGGAGTTGAGTCCTATCCCCGATGAGCGCATCTGCGCAGTGCAGATAAGGGGCAAGGCCTGCAACATCAAATCAGTCGAGATACGAAGAACAATCAATCGCAAGCTCCCAAGAGGGAAATGCATGAGGGCAAGGCATCACCGACGACTCCACTGACGGTCATCCGTGATGATTTCCGGTCAAATTTTGCATAGCAATATTTTATGCACATAATGTTACACAAGTCGCTTCTAATCAAGGCGTGAAAGCCGTATGTACTGGTAAGTGGTATATATTATTTCACTCGGGTGAAGATTTACCTTGTCTTCCTTATATCGTATGTAACCAAGAATCAAAATTCACCACCAAATGCTCCACCACCGCCTGTCCTGGTAGACCTTGAGTGAAATTCACGTACTCGAAAGCCCCAGCCCTTGCGAATCCATCGATCATCACGTTTCCCCACACGAGAAGCCAAGCCATCGTCCAG
>JBBPRF010000914.1:0-13242 GCA_038092875.1 Lanmaoa pseudosensibilis | reverse complement strand
TGTACGAAGACAAAATCTGTCCGCGCACCGATTCCTGTATTCAATATGATAGCGAACTTGCTAACGAGGCAATACTATCCCACGGGGTACAATAAGTACACGAAGCAGCCACAATTTCCACCCTGGAGTGACCTTGTAAACAAGGTAATGATTCAGACGAACTTGAAGTATCCTTGACAGGCGCGATCTTATGAAAACTAAAACTAAAGCCTAGCAGGCAGACAAGGCCAATGATTGAATCAAGTACGAGCCAGGCGGTTTTTCTGTGCGCTTTCCAAGGTGCGTCCTTCGTTCAGGATACTCACAGCAAGCATGTGTCATGTACTAAGTTACACCCTGTTTTCTCGCGCTGATTGTTTCTGCTTTCCTAGCCTATCTGCAGGACGTAGCCGAGTAAAATGTTACTAGGTACCCGAGTTATAACCCGGCAAAAAGTTCAGTCTAGCTGTTTTGGTCAACGGTTGGCCCTCGGGTAGGCTCGCAAATCGAAAATACAACTTAACAGTGTTGTTTTGCAGATTATGGAGATCTGGGGAAGAGATATATGGGGCCTGGGCACACACGGCAGCAGGATGCACCGACAGTGTGTTTTTCTCAAAATTAGCAAAGCTACGAAGGATCTTACTAGAAAGAATGCTTGAATAGATGCGATGTGACGGTGTATACGACGTACGCCTTGACTAATGCAACATGGGAGTTGAGTGCGTCAAAATCAACGCTTTTGTCAGTGTTCGCCAACCCATGGCGCAATACCTCCATATAGATGAGTGCTTTGCTTCTGCCATGTGATGATAAGGGCCGTTCAAGAATGCTTGCGCATCTCGCACGCACTAGAAATGTGGCGACAACCACCTTGGGCAGAGACCATCTGAGCGAAAAAACCGAAGAACCTGCATCAAATGGATCATGCGCTCACCGTTAGATACTCCCAAAACAGCTCCGATAGGTCTAAACACATTGTCCACCTTTGCCCAAGTTGGCGCGAGCTGCGGATGCATCGGAGTTGAATCCCACTACGGTTTCGGCAGGGAAGATGACATATGCACTATACCTTGAGGACATTGGACGGTAGCCTCGTAGTCATGGCCGTGTGAAACGAAGTTGAAGGTGTACATACTTGCCTCATCTCACCGACAGTGACGCCGTTCAATGACTGATGATGGCACGAACTGCGACTCGGATCGTGACGACATTAGTACCATCCTCATGGCTTGTCAGAAACCATAAGGCGATCATGTAAATAATATTGGATTATTGGTATCCCTGTCAACCAGAGCAGGCGATTTAATTCCACATGGTGCGGATGTACGATTCCGCGACATGCGAGCCTGTCCCGAGTAAACTCCCCCACCACATTAGTTGTTGTATGCTCCGATAATCGCAAGCACTTACTGAAATCATCTACGCCATGATCGGACCAAGACTGGCTGTCATTCGCCGTCCCCGTAAGGTCGAGAGTATGGAGCAATTTCACCCTTTATGTAACACCACGAAGGGACCGGTTCCTATGGATGAATTCAGTGTCTGGATTACAAGCCTACTTACTTGGAAGCCAAATTTGGGTGCTGCTGCTGCTGCGAAATAAATTGAACATATTGAACTGAGAAAGCTGCCTCTCCCGACGGCAGACCCCGCGCTGACAGCATTGAAATATTTCTTGACACAAAGTTAGTGAGAGCCACAACCTCACATTCAGATCAATAAAAAAGAGATATAGACCGGACAACTCGTAGCAGTCCGAATGTACCAGCTAATCAAAACGTGGTACAAGGTATAAGACATGGAGGGAAAGACATTAATCATCTGTACGCTATATAGTGGACATCCAGTTGCTGACGAAGCCAACTTTGCAGGGACACTCAAGCAAGCTGAGCGAACAAGCGTGCGCGTCGTGTGGTTGCTGCCGCATGCTGAGGGTGTGCAATGGTTATGCGAGCTTTGACGACAGACCTACTAGAGCCAAAACAGTGACGTCAGGAGCATCCAACCACAACGAGGATGCTATGAATCGACCTAAGGAATTGCTGAACGCATTAGAACACGCTGGAGGATCGCCAGAGCGCCAGAGTCAGACTCACTGCCTAGGGGAGCTCCAGATGATCCAGACGATCTGGGGCTCGAAGCGAACACGTCGGCAGTGCCAGACGGTGATGGGGGCCCTAGGGATAGGCCGAAGAAGCTATGTAAAGTGTTAGAAAATGCTGGAGAATGGTTAGAGCAACAAGGTCGAGAAGACTCACCTATAGGCTCAGTATTACGTAATCCAGGGGTGACTGGCCGCTCGACTCTCGAGTGAGGAGGGTTGCACCACTGCGGGGCAAGTTGGTTAAGTGTAATGAACGTCTGTAGTACTTACCTTGTGGTTGTCTAACTTGTAGCTTGACCATTGGCAGAGCAATGTTGAGTCCGAGTAAATTTCCTATTGAAAATGACCTGAACTGAGTGAACTCGTACTAAAATTGGTATAGCCACTCTACTCTATGTATACTTCTCCCATTTTCCAGGTGTCATCATTAATCAACCTCATCAGTTGGCAAGTCCTCTGGGAGGACCCTTCAACATTCCCTCAAGAAAAAAAAAACCTGCACCCTTGTCCTCGTCCTCGCTCTCGTCCTTGTGTGCCATCGCTCCCAAGAGTGTGCAGAAGCGACCACGCATGCATTTCGTGGTCGCTTCTCTCGCCCTCCCTCGTCCTCCCCTTCGTCCTCGTGCGCCGTCGCTCCAAAGAGTGTGCAGAAGCGAACACACAATGCACGGAATCGCCGGGTGCATTGTGTGGTCGCTTCTCTCGCCCTTCCTCATCCTCTCTCGTCTTCCCCCTCGTCCACGTGCATCATTTCTCCAAAGAGCGTGCAGAAGTGACCATACAACGCACAGTGCGATTTCTTCTCTCAACCTTGCTACTGACCCCATCCCCGCCCTTGTCCTTGTCCAGGTCCCACTCCTCTCACCGCCACCGTCACCGTCGTCCTGCAACCCACCAAACGCCCGTACCATGACCACAGGTAAGGGTTACGACGCAGGTTAATGAAAAATAACCTGGAGTATCCTGGGTATGTATTATGGTCATGAAACGACGCAGTGACGGCACGACGCGCACGTGATTGCGTGCGTCGTGCCCTCGCTGGTCTTAGTAAGGAGGGAGGGAGGACAAAAGCAACGGCGGCGAGGGCGAGGGCGGGGACGGGGACGGGGACAGGAGGACGATGAGAGGGCCAGAGACTCAGCAATGGCACAATGCGTGCAATTACACACGCGTTGTCACATTGCTGAGTGTGACTGGGGAGGGAGTGGGGTAAGGGCGAGGACGAGGGTGAGGGTGATGAGGACGACGAGTAAGGACAATGAGAGGTTCAGTGACGACACAACAAACACAATCATGTATTTGTTGTGTCGTCACTGAGTCTGACGGGCCCCCTGCCTGGTGAGGGATTTGAGAGAGAAGGAGAGGATCAGGCAAGGGGGAGAGTGAGAGCAGGGGTGATCGGGGCGGGCACAGGCGACAAGGACGGGACGAGGAGGGCGAGGATTGTAGTACTGTCGGTACACGACGACACGTCGTCGTTGTCGTCATTGAAAAGGTGTGGTGTGTTGATGCCGAGCGAGCGCTGAGAAAGTGGCCAAAAAGAGGCTGGGTGCACGACTGCGCGAGGCACTGACGAGGCTTGCTGGTAGAGGCGCCGGAGAGAGGCGCCGGCGGGGTTGCGGCGAGGCGTGCCCTATTTTGGCAATGCAAGGCCTCCGAGATCCAGGTAGAGACCTATTACCTACAACGAAAATAGGGCTGTAAGACCGTCGGAGTTTGAAAAAAGTGCTGCCTGAGGTGTTCCGCCGTCCAAGGCGCCGGTCACGAATCGCTGGACTTTGGAGTCCCTTGAAAAATGACAGCTACAAAAAAACTCTGTTTCATCTCCTCAGGGCTTGCAATTTCTTTCCCTTTTCAAGTGTGATGATACAGGGTACTTTTGCGTACCATGTTTTTACAAATTCCATTCGTGTGAATCCGAATCAGAGTTCCAATCCCAAGTTGGGTGCATATCTTAGTCATCAACATCAGACAGAAAGCAGTGCTGACGCCACAACTTTTCCATTGGCACTTACGAACTTGCAGTATCCCTGACAGGCGATATCTTGTGAAAACTAAACCTAAAGCTGACCAGGCCAATGATTGAATCAAGTACAAGCCAGGCAGTTTCTCTGTGCGCTTTCCGAGGTGCGTCCTTCGCTCAGGATATACACAACAAGCATGTGTCATGTACTAAGTTACACCCTGTTTTCTTGCGCTGGTTGTTTCTTCTGACCTAGAATAGGAAACCTGTATGACAAGGATGCTGTAATAGTGTATCTATTAGAGAAGTCGGCATATGGAGTTCCGGGGAAGGGGTATTTGGGGCCTGGGCACATAGTACGCTCACTGCACACTGAGTTATCATGGTTTGTATACCCCCTTGAAGTCACCACAAATTGCTCCAGGACATCAAAACGTGAAAACTCACAGCGAGATCAAAATCTATTACCTCTACCGACGTACTACCACCAAGTGAAGTCCCCCAGTTTGTCTGCCCTCTCAATCTAAAGGAGATTAAGCCCCTTGATAGATGTACTCAAAATATTGGAATTCCCTGTGTGTTGGCATTACTGTAGGACCCGGGAAACACTTATGTTGGCTCTGCAGCTGCAGTGTGCACAGACAATGATCCCGGAACTTGTTTCGTCACTTCTGGCTACTATGCAAGATTTCTATTCTATGTATGCCGTTAACGGCTGATCTTGGCAGCGTGAAGAATACGTACCTTTCAAGCCACACAACGTTCCTCCCACATTTCCGACGCGGCTGCCAGTAATTTTTATTTGTTGTGGTGTAGTAGCATGCGGCCATATTGTCCTTGGCGGTGTGATATGAACGCCCAACATTGTGACCACTTTGCACGTACCGACCAGGTAAGTACATATACACGTAACATCACTGAGTGGGGCCTCACATTACCGGCAGGCAGTGCGCTAAGTGGCGTAAACTGAACCGATGAGCTTCCAGAGATTCTGGTCGTAAAAATGTTTCTTCCCCTCAGGTCGGACTCGGAGCGCCTTAAAAGGTGGGGCGTCGAGTTGTACATTCATCCCCTTTTACCCCTCCTTTGCGTAGCATAGACCTATCCAGTATGCGCTTTACTCTCGCAACGTCCATCGTTGCGCTGGCTGTCTTGACTGCAGCAGCGCCGCAGCCTGTAGGGCAGAAGATCGGTGTGGCCATCCCCATCGCCAAACGCTCAGGGTTCGTGAAAGCCGACAAGAGCGTTGACTTTGACGCACTCAACTCTCATGTCGCATCGACCAAGGCGTACGTCGTATTCTTGTTCTGCTTCGGATCAACTGAAACATTTATACGCAGTAAAATCCTTCGTGGTTTCGAGAATTTCGAGAAGAACACTGGAGCTTCGCACCCCGCTGCCTTGAAGGGAACCCAGCCTGAGAGGCGCGCGACTGGTGCTATCCCCCTGACTGACGATAACAGTCAGCTGTGGTACGGCTCTATTTCTGTTGGTACTCCTGCCAACACCTTTACCGGTGAGGTTTATTGCACTGTCAACGAGCGCACGACTGACCCTCTCTGGCAGTGGACTTCGACACAGGGTCAAGGTATGTTCCCGTAATCCAGTACCAACATGCTTGCTAAGCCGGATTCCAGTGATCTCTTCTTGCCAGGGCCCGCCTGTACAGAAAACTGTGATGGCCACATCATCTACGATCCCAGCGCTTCTTCAACATCATCGGACTTGGGAAAGACTTTCACTGTTTCGTACGGAGATGGATCTACTGTTTCGGGCGAACAGTACACCGATACGGTTGCTCTCGACGGACTCACGGTATACTCATTTTTGTTCTCAACATCATGGTGACTGACGGCTCAGCAGGCGACAACCCAAACCCTCGGCGTTGCCACAGAGTACTCTTCTAGCCTTGCAGTGTCCCAATTCCCTTCGGATGGTCTGATGGGAATGGCTTACTCGTCTCTCTCCGCTTTTCCTGCGAACCCGGTTTTCCAGACTTTGGTCTCTCAGGGTCAGACGGATGCGGGAGCGTTTTCATTCAAATTTGCAGCCTCTGGATCGGAGTTGTACCTTGGTGGCGCGAACTCGGCGTTGTATATTGGCGACTTCAGCTATGCCCCTGTTACGAACCAGGTGAGCAGCAGGTTTGGCGTGTTCTCGACCGTCGCTCATTGAATGTTCAGGGTTACTGGGAAGTCAGTATAGATAGCATCGAGGGTAACGGACAGACAATCCTGAGAAATGTTGATTCTATCATTGACACCGGCACCACCCTCATTGTTGGCGTTCCCTCGGACGTCAAAACCTTCTACGATGCACTTGGTGGTACTGATGCGTCGAGCACCGCAGGGCCAGGTTTCTACACCTGTATGTCTGCAGTTACTTCATCTCCGTCACCTCATTGACGCTCCGCAGTCCCATGTAGCTCCTTCCCAGATGTCAGCTTTACATTTGGGGGCACGCCATTCGCCATCTCCGCCAATACCCTCAACCTTGGCCAGGTCTCTTCCGGTTCGTCAGACTGTGTTAGTGGCATCATCGCCCAGGACACCGGTTCTTGTGAGTGTCTCGCATTCATACTGTCGATATTCGCTTTGCGTGCTTGCGGTGTTATGCGTTGCCATCATGCTCATTACTCTTTCTTTTCCGCTTTCTTGAAACAGCATTCTGGATCGTTGGGGATGTGTTCCTCCAAAACGTCTACACAACATTCGATTTCGATAATAACCAAGTTGGATTCGCTCAGCTTGCTTGAGTGTCCCTGCAAAGCTGATTTCGTCAGCAACTGGATCTCCACCCTAGCGTACAGATGATTAATGTCTTTCCCTCCATGTCTTATACCATGCACTGCGCTTTGACTAGTTTGTCTATTCGGACTTGATTTGGACTGGCTGGATTATGTCTCTTATTCACTTCAATGTGAGATTGTGGTTCTCAGATACACGGTGTTGATGAGTGAGCTTCTCAGCTGAGTGTCGAGAAATATTTCAACGCCGTCAGCGCGGGATCTGCCATCGGGCGAGGCAGCTTCTCAGTTTAATACTATGCTCAGTTTATTTCGCAGCACCCTTTGGTTTCCAAGTACATTAGACTCTGTAATAACCCATACCCCTCGGGATAGGCCCAGGGATATGGCTTATGGGAGAGTATGGGTTTTGATTGAGGCTGGAAGCACTGAAAATGAACCTTGGGAAATGGAAAATGTATGTGTTTTCACAGAGTATGGGTTATATGAGGTATGGGTTATTACAGAGTCGACTGTAAGTAGGCCTGTGATCCAGACACCAAATTCATCCGTAGGAATCGATCTTCGTGGCATTTCGTAAAGGGTGAAATTGTGTCTCAGTCTCGGTCTTACGGGGTGGCGAATGGCAGAGGGCAGCTGGTCTTGGTCCGATCATGGCGTAGATGAATTCAGTAAGTGCTTGGGATCATCGGAGCGTACAACAACTAATGTGGTGGGGGAGGTGACTCGGAACAGGCTCGCATGTCACGGAATCGTATATCAATGATGCAGATAACCCCACCACGTGGAATCAAATCCCCTGCTCTGGTTGACAGGGATACCAATAGTCCAATATTATTTACATGTGTGTATCTGATCGCCTTATGGTTACTGACAAGCCATGAGGACGGTACTAATGTCGTTGCGGTCCGAATCGCGGTTCGTGCCATCGGTCATTGAACGGCGTCACCGTCGGTGATGAGGAAAGTACACCTTCAACTTCGTTTCACACGGTCATGACTACGAGGCTACCGTCCAATGCCCTGGAGGTGCGGTGCATATGTCATCTTCCCTGCCGAAACCGTGGGCACTCGGGAGTTGTCATGTGGGATTCAACTTCGATGCACTCGCAGCTCACGCCAACTTGGGCAAAGGTGGACAATGTGTTTAGACTTATCGGAGCTGTTTTGGGAGTATCGGACGGTGAGCGCATGATCCATTTGATGCAGGTTCTTACTTCATCTTTTTTCGCTCAGACGATCCCTGCCCAACCCGGTTGTCGCCAGACTTCGCCAGACTTCTACTGCGCGCGAGATGCGCAAGCATTCTTGGACGGCCCTTATCATCACATGGCAGAAGCAAAGCATCACTCTATACGGAGGTATTGCGCCATGGGTTGCTGTATTAAAGGTGGGCGGTGAACGCTCTAGCTTCACCAAGTGTTCCCGTCCTTCCTTCGTGACATTCGCTTGTCTAGAATGCGCTTCACTCTGGCAACGTCCATTGTTGCACTGGCTGTTTTGGCCGCCGCCGCACCTCAGCCCACTGGACAGAGGATTGGCACGGCCATCCCAATTACCAAACGTTCTGGGTTGGTGAACGCTGACAAAAGCGTTGATTTTGACGCACTCAACTCCCATGTTGCGTCAGTCAAGGCGTACGTCGTATACACCATCACGTCGCATCTATTCAAGCATTCTTTCTAGTAAGATCCTTCGTGGCTTCGCTAATTTCGAGAAAAACACACTGTCGGTGCACCCTGCTGCCGTGAATGGGTCCAAAAAGCGTGGGGCTGGCAATGCTTTGACTGATGACAATAGTCAACTCTGGTTCGGCACCATTTTAGTTGGTACCCCTGCCCGATCCTTCACTGGTGGGTCTTCCTTGTATTTCTGATGAATGTCTACCCTAATATCCCTTACAGTCGATTTCGACACCGGTTCTAGGTAGGTATTTTCTGTCATGTACACGCCACTTTTTTGTTCAATCCGACAACAGCGACCTCTTCCTGCCAGGGTCTACCTGTGATTCGACATGCAGCGGTCACACACTCTGGGACCCCACTTCTTCTTCAACTGCGAACGACGTGGGCCAGACGTTCAGCCTCCAGTATGGAGATGGGTCCACTGTCTCAGGTGAACAATACACCGATACGGTGTCCATTGCCGGCTTCACCGTATGTTCTGTATAGCTTATCAACGTAATACTTCCTGACAGCCAAGTAGGCGACCACTCAGACACTTGGTGCTGCAACAACGTACTCTTCTGGGTTCCAAAGCTCTCAGTTCCCTGTAGACGGTCTTATGGGAATGGCTTTCCAGTCTATATCGTCTTATGGCGCTAGTCCCGTATTCCCAACACTCGTTACTCAAGGACAGGTGACCGATCAAGTATTTTCATTCAAACTCTCTTCTTCTGGGGCCGAGCTATATATCGGTGGATCGAACTCTGCGTTGTACACTGGCAGCTTCAGCTATACTCCTGTAACGCAGCAGGTGAGCTTAAGCCTGAGTGTCAGGTGCAGGTAGAGATTCACGAACATCGGTCATTCAGGGTTACTGGCAGGTGAATGTTGACAATGTTCAGGGTAACGGTCAGACGATTCTGAGCAACGTCGATGCCATCATCGACACTGGTACCACCCTCATTATCGGTACTCCTTCGCAAGTGTCGACGCTGTACAGTGCCCTCGGTGGTACGGCTGCACCGAGCAGTTACGGACAGGGTTTCTACACCTGTAAGTTTGGATCTGGTTGTTGCTTTGACTCCATTGACACCCTGTAGTCCCGTGCAGTTCTTTCCCGAGCATTAACCTTACCTTTGGCGGCACGTCGTTCCCGATTCTTGCTTCAGCCCTTAACCTTGGACCCGTATCGTCTGGCTCGTCTGATTGCGTCAGTGGCCTTGTCGGCCAGGACGTGGCTGCTTGTGAGTGTCCCTATTTATTATTTCTTGATTTGCTTCGCAATGCTCCTGACCACTGAACCCCCTCACTCGATGACCAGCGTTTTGGATTGTCGGGGATGTTTTCCTCAGGGGCGTCTATACCGCATTCGATTTCGGTAACTCACAAGTCGGATTTGCGCAGCTTGCCTGATGCCTCGGATGACTGGTTCACCGATAATCGCGAGATGCCGCAAAGATCAAGGACGTTCCTGTGTCTGTATTTAGCACCTTGCAGCCTCATGTATCCCCGTTTTGTTTGAGACAATTTGCCTGAACTCGCCAACTCCACGCTCACCTTGAACCAGCGAATGGTCGAAACATTTGCGATGTTCTGCATATCAAGTTCAGACGCGTCATCACGGTAGCCATCACGACAAATAAAATGGGCTAGGGAAGACAAACGTGAATCAATAGCGGCACGTCAAATTTTTGTTCCAATCCTCAGATCCGACACCCTCCGCAACGACGAAAAGCCTGTACGGATCATAAGTGTCCTTGATACCTTTGAGAGTCGAGTAATGCGAGCCAAAAAATGTCTCCTGCCAGTGGATCTCGAACAAGGATGCCTGTTGGGCGAGGTAAATGAACCTACATGACCCCGAGTCGGACGCACGGGACGGACTTACCTCGTTGAAGTAAGCACCATCACTGGGTGTGACATCGTACATGGCCTTGATCCATCCTTTAAGGCGGGCAATCAACCCCCGGATTTCTGTCGAGGACGTGCCATCTTTCCAAGTAATCCCACACATGGTTTGCACGACCGCATTCCGCCAGGCAGGATTCAATCCAGCAGAGTCGGCATCGAACTGGCTGACCTTCCCACCCGCGACTGTACTACATGAGCGATGATTATTCCAAACCGTCAGCTGGTCCAAGTAGAGGATGCCGCGCGGAACATACTTGAAATTGGCACCACAGTTAACAAGGATCTCGGCAACTTCGGCGGAGCTGTTCGCAACGGTGTCCCGCGAGAGAAGTCGAGACGTGAACATGACATTTCCACTGCTCTGTTCGCGGCCGGCAATGTACAGGGTCTGATACATCTCATACCAGGATGGAAAATATTGGATCTGTTCCGCAGAGACGACGCCGAATGGCGCTAGGGAAACTGTGAGGTCGTGCCAGGCCTGAGTGGTCGCCACCGCAGTTTCGTTCGTCATGTTGGGTGCGGAATAGAAGAAATACAATTGTCGGTCAGATATACCCCCGTATCCACCCCAACCGTCATCTGTAAATTGGGTTTGGTAGCGCAGAAACTCCCCAACGAGTTCTGGCAGCACGGATGGATTTGTGATGTTTGCCTCGTACGTGTAGAGCTGGACTGGAACGGAGGGGTAGGTGCGGTAGGTGACGGAGGTGACGATTCCGTACGTGGATCCACCACCTCCACGCAAGGCCCAGAAGAGGTCCGAGTTCTGATACTTGTTCACAGTCAAGAACTGTCCCGAAGAGAGAACGACGGATATTTCTATAGCGTTATCAACACCTTCAATTTGTTAATTAACTGAGTGAATAGGATGATCTTCCAGAATCTTACCGAGTCCGTAGCTGGGCGACAGGATAGAGTGACCTCCGCCTGCTAACCATCCTCCAGCTGAACCAACCGAACCGCTGGCGGAGACCACGCCGACCATCAAGCGTCCATAATTGTTGACGGCGGCATATGCTTCATGCCATTGTACGCCAGCGCCAAGGGTCACAGCTACATATAATTAACAGTCAGAGAAGTAAGGTCCAATACAGATTAGAATGATCCTACCCTCGTATGTCTCGTTCGCCAACGCTCCCTGAGGCACAAACGCGGGATTGTATGTGATATTTTTTAGATTATGTGTCCACACCACGAATGAACCCCGCGCCGCACTGCGCCCGAGAAAATCATGGCTGCTCATCCATCAGATCGTGCCTATCCAGTCCGCGTTGAGTAAGTTGACCTACCCAGTATTCTTGACAACCAACTTCAAGTTCTGCTGTACCGCAAACGTAACTGCAGCCTGTATATCTTCCACAGAGCGCACGTCGACGCCGATGACTGGCACGTTCCCTTGTCCACATGTGCCCGTGATGGTCGTGTTGAGATAACACGCGTCGATGGTGCCGTTTCGGAACATAAACGTCTCGAAATTCATTGTATCCATGGATCCGGGCATGGACGCGCGCCAGTTGCCGTCGTACCAATTCTCGAGGACCGCAGTGCAGTTCCCTGATGGGTCGGAGGGCGGGTAGCATGCTGACGCGCTGGGAAGCGGGTAGACGAGCGGCTGGGAGACCTGGGACTGGAGTTGCGAGAACGTGGAGGCGGAGGGCCAGCAAGATTGACCATAGGTACAGAGACACCCCGAACTACTAGCCCAGGCAGTCATAGGCCCTCCTATCCCGAGGAGTAGAAGTGCAGAAAATACTTTCATTCCTGCTCAACGAAGGTTTCTGATGCTCTCCTGGAAGAAAAATACGGGAATTATATACACCCACCGCCAGGAATTTGAATCTTCTGAACTTTCCTCCTCCATGAATTGGGGCGTGTTTGATCTGAGTCACATTGACGTATACAGGAAGATGACGTTGATTACCTGGATCCGACTTACCGTTCGGTTCCGAATGCTGTTCGATTTTTCGTGAGGTCGGGTCAGATCAAGGCGATTCGGAGTGGGGGTTTAGCAAAAGTTGCCGACACTAGTGTGTCATGCACGACGAGCAGACTGGTGCCCTTTCATGCATGTCGTTGACAACTGATCTTGGCAGCGTGAAACACTATGCTTTTCAAGTCAAACAACATTCCTCTCACCTTTTTGGTGCGGCTTACCATGCCAAGTTGCCAGGTGAGCCAAGGCGGCAATTATGATTTCTTGTCTCTGACATTGCCATGTAGTACTTGTCACCTACAACTGCTCGGGGCCACTTTGCGTTCAAGTTGGAGGCTACCGTCACTCCAGAATCTGCTCGGGACACTATTCGTCTTGACCTAACCTGATGGAACCGAACTCACGAAGAGAAGCGGAGAGTTGAATTGGACTTTTATGTTTGGGTTAGTTCAGGGTTTTGCCCATTTTGGAAATACGCAGCCAAACAAAGCTGAGAGGGATAAGAGTCACTGCTCTTGTCGACGTAAGAGACCGTCTGTGCAGATTTGAAGGTTCATTGTCCGTGTGCGTTACGCCGGGATGGTGGCGACATTACTAGCTGCGGGCCACCCATTCCCACAGCATCGGGGCGCAGCATTCACGCACAGCGGATGACGAGCGAAGGTACTCACGAGTCGAACGGGAGCTGTTGGCCTTGTAGCTGGTTTTCCTGGCCAAGAGATTGACAGGTGGGTCTTTGAAAGTTGCCCCAAATACACAGAAAACGTGTAACAAGTCGCACTTACACATCAATGACCTGGGTGACCGACACAGCACGTCGTGGACGACCCAAGCAACGTGGTCAGTGAACATGAACTTTCCGCCTGCCTTCGCCGCATGGGCGGCGCATTGCGTCTGACTTCAATGGCCGACTAGCTCAGTTGGTTAGAGCGTCGTG
>JBBPRF010000913.1:0-13243 GCA_038092875.1 Lanmaoa pseudosensibilis | reverse complement strand
TTCCTCCAGCCCCCGCTCTTCTCAGATCTTCAGGTGGCAGCTACTGCTGGACCGGTCATCATAGTAAATGCCAGCCAATACACCTGCGATGCGCTGGTACTTCTATCCGACCAAGGTCACGTCCATATTACTCTCCATCTTACGAGAGCCCGCGTCTCTGAACTGTCGTTCAAACTCCATTCTCCGACATCGCGCGCGAAATTCACGGATGTGACAAGGGATCTTTTGGTGCTCCTACGAGAACTCTGGGACGTAGTCATCTTCCCAATTGTGAAAATCCTCCAGGAGTTCCATCCCTGCCAGTCCCGCATCTGGTGGTGTCCGACCGCCGAGTTCTCTCTTCTTCCCTTGCATGCCGCAGGCTCCTATAGGAGGGGCCAGCCAATCCTCTCCGATCTTTATATTTCCTCCTATACACCGACCTTGACGGCCCTCATTCGTGCTCGACAGAAAAGGCCATGTGATCAATCCATGGAACAGCATCGTTTTTTGGTCGTAGGGCAGGCACAGGCTCCGGGACAGAATAGACTCGTCTCAGTGGATACCGAGCTGTCCAGTATATCACAGCGTATCGGGTCTGTCGCGACGGTTACTTGCGTTCAAGACCAGGACGCAAACATCGCCAAGGTTGGTAATGAACTGAATAAGAACGACTTTGTTCATCTTGCCTGTCACGGGATCCCGGATCGGAAGCATCCGTTCGAGTCCGGTTTTGCTTTGGGTGACGGACTGTTGAAGGTCGAAAACATCATGCGATACGACTTACAGAACGCTCAGTTTGCGTATCTGTCTGCTTGTCACACAACTGTTGGAGACGAGGAGAGTCCGGACGAGGTCATCCATCTTGCTGCGGCAATGCAGCTCGCCGGGTTCCGTTCGGTGATTGGGACGATGTGGGCCGTGGATGATGCGCATACAAACGTAATCACGTCGATGTTTTATGACCATATGAAGGACGAGTCTGGTCGTCTGGATCATACTCTGGCAGCTCTAGCGTTACACAAGACGATAAGGAGGATTCGTTCAAGCGACATACCCTTGGATCAACGGATCCTCTACGTTCACATGGGTGCCTGGCGGATCTACTTTCTGGTGCGTACGTGTTTCCATGTGCGTTATAACTCAGACTCAAGTACTGACAGTCGTGTTTACCGTAGCAGGTCCGAGTCGGGTGTGGATGCACGCGTCGACGTGATCAACCTCATCCTGGAGATTTGAATGAGTCAATCCAAATCACTCAAGTTGGGTGTAATTGGTCGACCGTGGGACTGGTCAATTTCTCACCCGAACAACCAACTGCTATCATTGCACAAACATCGGCGGCGCGCTGCCCGTCGGTGCGACGTGAAAAAAAAGGACGACTTGGTAATCCTCTCTTATCACCCGACCCCACTGCATCAGAATGATAACTATTAATAATTCCTAGGAACAGGACAGATCTACTAATCTTGATCTCCGCCTATTTGGCAACGGTTCCATTCTCACATCAAATCCCCTGAATCACGCCAAAACCTGCCCTCACAATCAGTGCAAAAGTTCATTCCCATATTCAATCCTCGGTGCGATACCTGTCTAGAGGTACCCCATGTCGTGCCGTGTACTGCGCAGTATTCTCGGTTGATTGCCTCTGCAGTTATCCACGACACGCGTAATAGATCTCCCCCCGTCCACGGCTCGGCGTTCCCTGTGCGACCGCGCTGGCAGGCGCTAATCAACTTGTGGTTGACGCGGTGGGTCATTCCACCGCTACAAGCACTCCTTTCCGAGGTCCGACTACGCGTTTCTGATGACTCTCGCTCCAAGAATCTCGCATCATTTCTCTAACAGGGAACTTGAACCACATGCAATTGGCATCCGGCGCACCGCCCTGCATAATGGCCTACAAGGTCCAGCCGACACACAGGCACCCTCCGGTATACACTAACCTTTAAAGCGACCGATCCCTACCTTGTCCCACCCTTCCCCTCGTGTTGTTATGACCCAACCTGCTGCTATCGAAGCTCACGACCCTCGCGTACGCCTTCAGGGAGACCAAGATGTCCTCGCTCCGAGCACTTTGTTCTTGCAGATGGATTGGCACCAAACTTTGAGACTTATCTCTACTATGCCCAGGAACAACGAGACAAGGAGGCTGCTGAAGCTCGCAGAGAAGGACACCGTCCCCCGACTGGCTGGCTAAGCGAGTTGTTCGGTCTCAACCGACTCGCTCCCGACCAAGCCTCGGTCGTTTCCGCCGATGAGAAAAAGGGTGGACCCGACGAGGCTGCCATTCTGGCTGTCACTCCTGCCGAGTACCGCGCCGCTTCCAGCTCACTAAGGACGGCCACCTGGAGTGCCGTCTTTTATCTCATTACTACTGGTACGACAGCACCATCCAAACAGTTTCTACACATCTGACGAGTAAGCTAGATATCCTTGGTCCCTACACGGCGCCTTTTGCATTTGCACGGGTGGGATATGGTCCGGGTGTTGCATGTTTTATTGCCTTCGGTGTTATGGCAGCCTACAGTGGTATTCTCCTCTGGCACATGTTCTTAAAACCGGATTCTGAAAAATTCCCCCTGAGATCCTTTGGCGATCTTGGCTATCGTATCTATGGCAGTTGGTTCCGGATCTGTACGCATTTCGCTTTTCATTTTATTTTACAAGCACGTCACATTGACAACCACGCAGCGTGCAGTGTCTTGCAGAGTTTGCAACTCATCTTTAACGTCGGTATCATCATTCTCGCCAACGGCCAGGGTCTTTGGCAAATGGTACAATTCAAGGTATGCATTCACTCTGTTACCACACTCAAGACTTAGGGTTCCTTGCGGAATCAGCTTTGTTTCATTGTTTGTAGCATCGTCTGGATGCTAGCTGGTGGGTCATGTCCGTAACTCTTCGAAGAATGAACCCACACTTTTTCGTAGGCATGATTCTGGGTCAGATTAAAACATTGCAAAAGTTCGGTTGGATTGCAAACTTTTCCATCTGGCTCAACATTGCCACCCTGATCATAACGATGGTTGCTGTTGCGCATACCCCCCCAAACTACATGGCAGCCCAGGCTGCTTCTGGTGTTTCACCAGGGCCAGTGCAAACTTTGGCTATCAACCAACAGCCTTTCGAGGCTCAACTTAACGGTATTATGCAGATCGTATTCTCTTATGGCGGCGCGTAAGTTCGCCTTCGCCGAGTCTGGAGTGCAGCCTCATCGAACGCTTATCCTAGAATGATCTTCGTCGAATTCATGGCTGAGATGCGTCGGCCGATGGACTTTTGGAAGGCCATGGCTTGTGCGCAGGTGTTCATGACCGTCGTGTACATGTTTTTCGGGTTGTTCGTTTACTCATACCAAGGCCAATTTGTTCTCATCGTAAGCAACTTTCTTGCCCGATCTGCCTAGGCAAGTGACTGGCTTGCAGTTCCCAATTAGCTTGCAAACCAGGGTATCTCTGTTTACAGTCTACAGACTGCGACCAATGCAATCTCTCTTGTCGCAGCTCTTATTGCCGCTGCATTATACGGGAACATTGGTATCAAAGTTATCTATCAAAATATTTTGGTAGAGTTATTTCGTGCTCCGCCTTTGACGGTCAAGACCGGAAAGTACCTCTCCGCTGTATTGGCGATCGTTTACTGGGGACTCGCTTTCATCCTTGGTTCCGCTATCCCCCAGATCACCAACCTCTCCGCCCTTATTGCTGCCGTCTGCATCTTCCGTATGATTTTCCTTGTGGTGTCTGAACTGCGCTGACGCATTTTCTGCAGAATTCACATACACTTTCCCACCTTTTATGATTCTTGGCTATGTTATGCAAGTCGATGCGACGTCACACGATCGTCCATATGATGTCAATAATCCCTGCGCCTCCAGAATTGATAGCTGGCGGAGTATCTACCGATGGGCACGTGGCTGTACGTACCGCCCACGATCCGATTCTTCTTTCCTGAATATCACCCATTGATTGGTCCCCTTCTTGCTTTACAGACAAGAAACACTTTATCTTCAACACTTGGAACGTGGTCGTTACCCTAGCGTGTCTGGTGACTGCAACACTGGCGGCGTACGCTGCTATCAAGTCGATCGTTGTTGATTTCCAAACTGGTACCTCTGGAACATTGTTTAGCTGCCGTTCACCTCTTCAGCCCGCATAGTGTAGGCTCGGATTTCGTCTGTCTCGACATCTCAGGTCTCGGGGAGACAATGCGTATATGTTTTGATGTTTAAGTCAATTGGACAGCTTCGGGCGGTGCTTTAGCAGTCGATGGTGTTACTTGGTAGTAATACTATGTGGATGTGTGTAATGATTAAATGAACAGAAGTAGTACTTGAAATCCGCGTCGGGTGCGTGCTCACTGCTCAGTAATCCACCTTCCAATGACTCGCCCCGTCCTGAACGTTCTGCAGTACATGTTGGATGAACACTGTCGACGTCGCGCTCTCGCCGTTTGCTAGAGCCCGGCGTCCATTTCTTCATCGTCACGAGGTGCCCATGCTGACGTTATGGGTCCGGTTAAAAATGGCTCATTGCCTTCCCCCTTCCAAGCCGATGCTTGCAATTCAAAACGACATGAAATCAGATTAAACTCATTTAATTATATCATCTTTTAGAGCTCGTGAGCATACTATCCAGACCCCGGTAGCAACAACGAGAGGACTATTCCTAGTATACAAGACGAACGCTGAGCGATGTCCATTAAAGAGAAAAGTAATGAAGGACGAATACACCGGGTGAGTAGGCTTCATGTTTTCACGGGATTGGTATAGTTGCGTCAGCGTTTACGCTGGAAACTGGAGGGAACGTAAATCTCGTCGCCATTTTGGAGATTCCGAACAGCTTTGGCTCAGGGAGAGTTGTGGAGAATGCACTATTTGAACTGCAAGATCGTAGGTAGACAAGTGAGCGGCGTCAGGGAGAAAAAAATGAAGCACAACCGAATCTGACCTGATGGAAGTATGTACAAAGTGCTTGTCTTAGTTGGATGAAGGTGTCCCCGAGGAGGGAGAGGAAGGAGAGCCAGTGGAGTAACCGGAACAGTCAAAAGGCGATATAGTCGTGGATAATGCACAAGGAGAGTCATAACCCAGTGGGATGGTGGCCAGGGTGGAGAAGGGATCGGTAAAGCTCGTCCCGATTGTCAAGCGTTCCATTTCCTTCAGGTCATGCACGGTAAACCCGGGATTACCTGCGCCAGATGAGAATGTCTTTGTCGAACGAGTGAGCGAACAGGTCAAAGTATGAAAGGCGGACGTACAGGTTCATAGTCAAAGAAATCAAAGTTTGACGCTGCGTAGGATTCAGGGTTCTGGCTTAGGTCGGAGAGAGTATATGTGGGGTCTAGTGTCGACGGATCCATCTGTGGCAAACTAAGCCAGTCAAAGCCAGGCAGGGGCAACAAAGGATTATAACCAGCTGGCATTGAAGCGGTTGGTTCGACAACGGACTGTGATGTCACCGATTGGTACATGACAGTTCGACTTGGGCGACGTTGTATGTCGTCTTGAGCGACCCGAGTGGGAGCCCATGCTTCTAATGGAGAATGCGATAGAACTGGGACAGCACCGACGGGGGGACAAGACGAGGAGCGTCTCCGGGGTATACATTGGGGGTACGGCCGTGGGCGCTCAGGCTGGCGACGAGGCTTCGAGTGATCTGAAGACGAGGCAGCGCCCATTAGGGATACCTGGCGCGGAGGGCGGTCTTCCAGGTAGGCGTGATCATTCTTGGCTTTCTTGCTTTTTGAGCCACAGTGAGCCGGCGCGTACTTGTAGTCTGGATACAGGAGCGCGTGGCGCGCCTTCTCCTGGGCAGCGAGCTCCAGCCATGGTTTCTTCTGCGCTGCGGTCATTTCACGCCATAAATCTCCGGCTATGCGGGAGATGTTCGTGTCATCTAGGTCTGACCTTGGTAACACTTTTCGTTGATGAACGAGGTCACAACGGAAGAGGATAAATGGGTTTCGGGGACGAGGGACATGACGGCGACCGTTGGCCAGTCGCGTGGCTTTAGGCTGTACCGCGCCAGACGAACCAGGCAGAGGGAGCGGCTTCGTAGAAGCAGAGGTGAACGCTGTGACGGAAAGCTCAGGTAACTCGAGGGGCCTCGGGAGAAGGAAATACGGAGCGATCCCTATGCTTTCCGCGCATAACATTGGCGCGTATGGAGGAAACTCGCTGGCAGACCGCTGGTTGGGGAGAGGAGAACGGACGCGGCGGCGCGACAGGAAAATGTTGCATGTATCGTCAAGGCTCCTCCTCTGGTTCATGTCGTGGTAAGAGGTAAAGAAGTCCTAGAGAAATTCAATGCATTAAAATGAAAGGGCCCTTTGTCATACTGGACATAGGCTTGAACATCTCCAAGGGGGAGCTGTGAAAGGAAAAAACCTTCCAGAACGTTGTATGATGCGACAAGACAAAGGCGTCCTGACAGGAAACGTACCATGGGACCAATCGGAGATGGATTTGATAATGATAGACGGAGGCAACGCCCTTCGCTGAGTCGTTTGTTTTCCAGTCCGCCCAATTGTCCATCCCAATTTGGACAATCACATAAAACTGTCAAACATATTCCCTTTCAAGAACAAGCTCTCCAGTGAGTCAGTGACGTACCGAGTCGCCATCGCCAAGCAGCGCGTTGTTTCTCCGAGCCGAGTGCTGACACTGGACGTAACGTTGACCTAGGCCACCAATCGCATGGTGGGATTGTCGCTCACTAGTGCTATGCGGCATATATTACCAGCGTCCATGTCAATGTGCACGTATATACAAGCCAGAAACACCAAAGGGTGTTTCAAGGAGTATGATAGCCTTTATGCGTGAATGTGCCGTAAGACTAACACCGTAAAATTTTGGTTTTTAGCTCTTCGTACAATTTCTTGGCCTTCCCAGGCATGCGTCGCTCGAGGTAAAGGTCGTCTGAAGCCTTGATATGTAGGTTGAGAGGAAACTCCCTGGTCCAATATCTGGTGCGGTTGGAAGACCACTAGCAGAGCGATGGCTACAATACTTGCCGCTGGCGTCGACCTGCCGACGATAAGATAAAGGATAAGATCATCACTGAGTCAGATTTCCTAGCTCGAACTTCAACTTAATTGTCCGATCGTTCCACCAAAACCTTTTGTACGACGCGCAGTGTCTCCTCTCTCTCTCCTCAGTCTATTCATGGTATGACAAGACCGTCATGAACCCAGTAGGTGGACTGATGTCTTACAGAGGTCTCTTCCCAATGACCTGGCCAAGCCATGATTCTAAAGGTCGACAAAATCCTCCGTAAGTGTCGATCGGCATAAGGGATGGAATCATACTGGTTACATGTTGCGTAAGTGTCCAGCAGTTGAAGCCAGCCTTCGACGTCGGTATAGAAGATGTCAAGGTACTGCGAGGGTTCGTGAAGCGGGGTTGTCGATCTTGCCTGCTCGACGGAATATCGAAAGACGGTACTTTCAAATTACCTCGGATGGAAAAGTATGAGAATACGACATCCACTCGATCACACTGATTCGCATACCACGGTGGTAGGACCGGCCTCCGACAGCTGAATATGATACTTGAGAGGAATCTCTGGCGTTTCTGTGGCTTTCATGCGGATGCCAGTGATACAGTCTACGCGTGGTGAACCTGAGAACTTGTCGTTGGGTGTCCGAAGACATTGCTGGCGTCGACGGGGAGTGTGTTAGAGCGCAACCATTCGATCCCGGAAAGACACGTACGTGCGTCTGCGCCGTCCACGAGTGCGACGTCTATAGCAGCGAGCATTCTGGAGCGCCTTAGAATGCACACGTGTTTTGCGGGCTGTATGTCGCGGCGAGTGGGCCTAATGTGGATTGTACACTCGTTGTGAACCAGCCGAGATGCGACGAACAGCTGTAGGGTAAGACTACCCTTGGCGGTGAGGAAAGGTTTCCCTGATGTTGACTGGCTTGCTAGCTGGGATTCAGGTAAGAATAAGCGCCAAAGGCACGAGGCACCCTGAATTTTTATTGAGCATAAGCAAGTGTTGTCAACTTGTCAAGCAGCACCTCTGCGCGCTGCAAGTGAATTGAAACACCTCGTTCTTTCACTCTTCGAAGTCGAATACTGTGTATGACATCAGTAAGGATGTCGTTGACAAAGACTGGTGCGTAGCAGTTCTGAGAAGTGTTTATGCGGTGCTGACATTCAGTAAGACCCAACAATAGTACTTGACACCGGAGGCTCTGGTGCGGTGGATGCAGTCACTTTCCACCCTGACGGAATGCATATTCTAGGCGGGAGTCGCGGGAGTCGCGGGAGTCGCGGAAATGACGATGGGATTCGGCGATGGCGACTTGGAGACGGTCAAGAGGTCGGAAAACAATCAGGAATGAACATGTATGCCATTTCTGTGTCAAGCGATCACAGGTGGATAGTATGTGGGACTAGTACCGGGGGCCAGGGAGCAAGTGTGTGGGACACAGAGTTGCGTGAACAGGTCAGCGAAGCGGAGCACGCAACTTCTTACACAGCTGCTGTCGACATTTCCCCAGACTCGACCAGGTTTGCCACCGGGACTTTAGGCAATGTAGCATGCATCTGGAGTATAACGACAGGGAAGTGACTCATTGGCCTGCTTAAACATCCCCATACTGTCACTGGAGTCAAATTCTCTCCCAATGGCGACCACCTCGCTACTGCCTGTTGGGGGGATTCTGTCCACATCTTTAACAGTTGCAGTGGTGACAAACTCATCACTGTCGAGATTATCACACATAGGTCATGGCCAGTCACACTGCTTGTGTGGTCCAATGATGGCCAGCAGATTTTTGCTGCATCTAGCAACAACAAAATCAAGTCTTTTGACCCTTCCACTGGGTCCCAGCTTGCTGAGTCAGGGCTGGTTCTCAATGGTGGTGATGTCAAGTTGATTGCTCTCGCCAGCAACAGCAAATTCATTGCCACCTGTGTGTCATGCTCCATCTCATTCCTAGACCCATCAACACTTTCTCGCATTGTCCCAGTCATCAGAGACGGTGGGGTCATACAGTCGATTGCCATCTCCCTAGATGGTAGCTATCTTGTGACTGGACAATGTAAAGGGAAGATTGCTATCCATCACCTTGCCAGTATTCTCCCCAATTTGTATGGTCCTTTTGTGGTAAGTATTTGTCCACCCATGAGATTGGTTGGATAAGCCCCACACCATCTCCCACATTTGACACACTACATTAGGCATCTACTCACAAGCAAGGACAGCCAGATGAGCAGCCTTTGATCTCGGGAAGTCACGACAACAAACTACCCAACTCCCCTCTGGTAGGATTTTGCCTTTCCATCACCAAAATACTGACTCCATTGTGTACGTACTCCAGGAAGAACCCAGGAAACCCAGCTCGCTCAAGTCTGAGAGCCACAGCAAAGATGTCAGCAGTGATTTCCTGGAGGTATTTGTTCGTTCTTTCCTCTTGAAGCGAGTTCTCATGATGGTATAGGTCAAGGTGCCGTTGAACACTGCTCCTGAATTCAATTATGACGAGGTTGGTGACCACTACATCCTCCCTTTCCCTCCGTGTTGACCCTCCTGCAGCCACCATCCCCCACATCTTCCACTCATGCTCATGGGGACAAAGTGCTGCCACCTGACACATTCCATGCTGTACAAATGTCATCAGATGCCCTACCTATGACGTCCCCTCCAGAAGCACATCCAGACATAAATCTTGATACTTCCAAGTCATTTCGCAGCACTTTGATGCTCAAAAGATGGTTACCAATGAGGATAAGGAAGGGTAACAATACCCCAGCTTCACATGAGCCCAGTCGACTTTTCAGACACTCGCATCAGCCTGCCGATCAACAATCTTGTCCCAAGTCACCTGCGGGAGTGGATGCCATGAATGAGGGACCCTCATGGATAGCTGCAGGTAGACATAAGCAAGTGAGTGCCCTTCCTTGATAAAAGATTGGATGTATTTTGTCTAACATATCACCTTAGCACACAGTTGCAAAGTCCCTTGTAAAGCCACAGGTTTGTTGAAGTTCCTTGAGTTTGTATGCAGGGACTCATCAGACAGTACAGTGTAAATCCACTGCCAAGGCTACTCGCCCCAGTCATCCCAACAAAGATTCCTCTCATGGTGGACAATGTCCTGCAGATCCAACAGAAGCAGCCTCAGTGCGTCTTGTTCTGGTGCATCTCATGACAGATCATGTCATATTAGACACAACAACTGGACGATCCATATCACCCAAATCCCAAGGCTGTTGTTTCTGACCATCCCAACAAGGGCACTTCCCACAGCAGACAAGGTCCTGCCAATCCAACGGAAGCAGGCCAGGTGTGTTTTTTTCTCGTTATTATGTATCTGTCATGATAGCTCATTTACTATTAAAGGCACAACAAGCGAATGATGTACCCCATCCCCCCACTGGGGTGGTCCATTTGACGGTGCGCATACATTCCTTAAGTTTATGTTTTTACATTCACACTGGATCAGCATGAGCAAGAGTCAGGCAAGGCTATCCTTTCATTTGCATTTCCTGCATGAATGTGTTTTGGGTCAGATACCAGAGATGGGACACATGGATCCAGATAATTTTGATGAAATACAGATGTGGATGAGTCCCTGTTGGCTCGCAGCACTATTAGTAGTCCTGATGAGCCCATCAATGATTGAACTCGCTAGGATATTCACTTGACAAAATTCTATGCATGTGAATGCTAGGATTGGAAGGCTGTGTCTAATTGATTTGAGCTACTGCAAACATAAAGCATATTAACCTAGATGAGGCCTGGCAGCGTGCGCTAGGATGTCATGTTCCTTCTGTGTCGATGTTTTTCCTGTTCATCACAGATTAAAGTGTTGCTTAGTGCGAGTGCTCAAGGTCAGAGTTGATTGCCTCTTGTGCACAGGGATTTGCCAGTAGATGATCATGTACACTGGTGTGGCTCTAGTGATGCTATCTGCAGCATCAATGAGGAATCCTCCTCACATTGTCCCTCTCTAGTAACACATTGATCAATTGATTAATCGTAGTTTAATTTCAAACACCACAGAATCACTTGGATAAATATACTCGGTGTTTCTTGAGATGCATGACAGAAACAAAGTACATAGTATAGACTATTCAGGAGTAAGAGAAAACATGTGGAGCACAGGTGTAAAGTGAAACACGTTGGTAGTGACCACAATTTGACAATGATTCCCTACATCAATCTTATCAGAAGCCCAGAGACTTAGTTGCAAGGGCTGTTACAATTCATCTGGACTACCTTTCTTTTCCTTGACTTCCCTAGCTATACACTGTATTATCACGAGTTGATCATTCGACTTTCACCTCATACACTTTCTTTTTTTTCATTTGTCTCACGTGACCTTATCCAGTTGGCAATTGCTGTTTCTCTCATGTGACTCCACAGTCCACAGTCATGATGCCATCGACTGCGCATTCTATTTCCAATCCTTTTATTTGTGATTCTAGTGACACATCACTTTCTCATTGGCTCCTTATATTATATGACATGTCAACCCTTTTCCACTTCCATTTCTAGTTACTTCTTCTCATGGTCTGTGTGCAGAACCCTTACATATAAATACCTAGCACTCGCAGCAGAGATCCTTAGCTTAGACCTCCCTTGTCTTACCCTAGTATCTCTGCAATTGACAAGGTCCTTGTCCCTTTGTCTCCTGTTGCCTACTACGTGATTGCTCTTGTGTCCGTAGATCTCCCTTGAACCTGAGGACAGTTGGTATTGCCTTTGACACAACCATACTCCATGCCTAGTTGTTATTGTTGCGATCTATCGCTGGACGACTCACTTTGCCACTTGATCGCTTAACACATCAGTGGATTCCCCCATGTCACATGACCACTTACGCATCCATGGAATACACTTGAACCCTCAAACCTTAGGACCTCCCTATGCCCTCAAGAGCTATGTCTGATCCTACCTAAGTCAAGCATAACAAAAGGTCTAAGCTCTCTTTGACCAGCTACTCTTATGTAAGCCGCCACCATTTCTCACCGACTTCCCTCTAATCCCCGTTGGCAACCTCATCGCCCTGCTCCATCACCTGACTCTACCTCCGAGGATACCACCGAGGAGGACGACTCTTGCTTTGATCTCTTCACCTCCGATCTCACCCTACCCTCATGGGAAGAAACACTAGAAGACACCCAGCTCTCTCACCAACTCTCTCACTCACTCTCCATTCCCTGTGAGCCCAATCCTCCATCTCCCACTCCCATCCAGCATTCCCCTCTCTTCCAGCTTCCCCCTCCGCAGCCACCTCCACCGAAACTCACTATGTCCTTGAAACCCATTGAACTTTGCCTTGGAGTGCCTAAGGCCTTTGATGGATCCTATGACTGAGCCATTGAGTGGCTCAACACCATTGAAACTTACCTTTTGGTCAACGTTGACCATGTATAACACCAATGCCAAGAAGGTCGCCTTTGCCCTCTCTCATATGACTGAGGGATCTGCATACACTTGGGCTGGAACTTTCCACCAAACTGCCTTGACTCAGATGCCACCCAACCTTGGGACTTTCACCGATTTCAAAATGGCCTTCAAAAAGGCGTTTGAACACCACGATACCGTCAGCAATGCTGTTGCCTGGCTCTTCGCCACCTGTGTTGTCCCTAAGAAGGACAAACCCCATGCCACCACCTTGATGAACTACATCTCTGAGTTCAAAAACAAAGTCGCCCTTGCCTAGATTACAGATGAAAACATCCTCATCTGCTACTTCACCTCTGGAATTCCCCCCATGCTCATGACCAAGATCATGGGAATGGACACTGTCCCCACCACCGTCAACTCCTGGTATAACAAAGCCGTCCACTTCCAAGCTCAGTGGGACCGCACTTGCAAAATCACCCAGGTTAACAAGAAACCTTCGGGTGGTTATTCTTCTTTTTCCCCTAGAAATTCCTCTGCTCCCACCAAAGACCCTAATGCCATGGATGTTGATGTCATCCAGATAAGCAAGCTGACCGATGCGGAACGCCAACATTGCCGCAAGGAAGGCCTCTGCTTCCGCTGCCGTAAACCGGGACACATGTCCCTCAAGTGTTCCACCTTCGCTGAAAAGCCGAGGAACAAGTGTGTCAATAAGGTTGAAGAAGAGACGCTTCCGAAGCTTAAAGAGGTTGAGGACGATGACGATGAAGAAAACATTTGTCGTGTATCTTTTCTTTCGGATTTTTGAATCGGGGATCTGCTTCGACGCCAGACTCCCCTTCTCCCCGTAGTGGTGTAACTGTATCATCTCTTGTAACTAAGGCAATAGAAATCGC